>VXAK01005785.1:5102-16401 GCA_013399435.1 Arenaria interpres | reverse complement strand
ATCCATGGGATCGGGGCTGAGCAGGATCGGGGGTATCCCTGGGATGGGGGAAGGAATCCCCTGGGATCCCCCAGGATGGAGGGGTGGGGGTGTGTGTGCGAGGATCCCCTGGGTCTGGGGTCGTGAGTGCAATGGGGGGGGATCCCCTGGGACTGGGGGAATCCCTGGGATCAGGCTGAGCGGGATCAAGGTTGGGGGGCATCCCCTGGGCCAGGAGGAGTGTGGGATCTGGGGAGAGATCCCCCAGGTCTGGGATCCTCCAGGGATCTTCACCGTGCAGGTCGGGGGGGGGGCAGGGGGATCCCCCAGTGCCTTGGGGGATCCCTCCTCTCCCTGGATCCATTCCCCACTGGGGGCAGGGAGGGCAGGTAGGGATTCCTTGCCACGATGGGAATCTGCTCTGGGCTGGGTTCCCCCCACCCCGGGTAGGGATCCACTGCCGCAGGCTGGGATCCCCCTCACTCAGGATCCCTCCTGCACCAGGGTGGTCCTGATGGATCCCCAGTAGGATGGACCCTTGTTCTCCCTCCTCACCCCCGGGGATTCACCCACACCGGGGGGAGGGGAGGGCAGCACCCCGGGGAAGGTCCCAGGATCCCTCGGGTGCAGGATCCTGAGGATCCGTGTCCCCGCAGGCAGGGATGCGGCCGGCGGGGGCCCTACGGCTGGTGCGGTTCCGGGGTCCTGGGGGGGCTGAGCCCCGTCTGGGGCTGGAGGAAGGTCCCGGGGGGGCCCTGCTGGACCTGAGTGCGGCTGAGCCAGGGCTGCCCCGCTCCATGCGTGCCTTCCTGGAGAGCGGCCCCCCAGCACTGGCAGCGGCGCAGAGGTGGGTGACACTCTGGGGGCATCCCACGGGGCACCGGCACCACTGCCGGCACCCCCACCGAGCCCTGGCATCCCGGCAGGGTGCTGGAGTCGGGGGGTCANCTGTCCCCCCTCCCTGCTCCCCAATACCCCCATTTTTCCCCCCACAGGAGGTGGACTGGGAGGTGGAGCTGGCTGCCGTCATCGGGAAGGAAGGGCGGTACATCAAGGTAACCCTCCTGACCACCATCCCCCTCCTCGCTGCCTGTCCCCACCCCCATTAAGTGGTTCCACGTTGTCCTCCCCCCGCCAACCAAGGAGTCATCAGCAATGGACCACATCGTGGGCTTCACAGTGGCTAACGACATCAGTGCCCGGGACTGGCAGATGAAGAGGAACGGAAGGCAATGGCTGCTGGGGAAAACCTTCGACACCTTCTGTCCCCTAGGTCCAGCTCTTGTCACCAAGGAGGCGGTGGCAGGTGANGGGGATTCACCCACACCGGGGGGAGGGGAGGGCAGCACCCCGGGGAAGGTCCCAGGATCCCTCGGGTGCAGGATCCTGAGGATCCGTGTCCCCGCAGGCAGGGATGCGGCCGGCGGGGGCCCTACGGCTGGTGCGGTTCCGGGGTCCTGGGGGGGCTGAGCCCCGTCTGGGGCTGGAGGAAGGTCCCGGGGGGGCCCTGCTGGACCTGAGTGCGGCTGAGCCAGGGCTGCCCCGCTCCATGCGTGCCTTCCTGGAGAGCGGCCCCCCAGCACTGGCAGCGGCGCAGAGGTGGGTGACACTCTGGGGGCATCCCACGGGGCACCGGCACCACTGCCGGCACCCCCACCGAGCCCTGGCATCCCGGCAGGGTGCTGGAGTCGGGGGGTCACCGGGTGTCGCGGGGGGCGGTGCAGCTGCTGGCACCCGTGGGGGACCCGCAGAAGGTCATCGCCGTGGGGCTCAACTACCGCGACCACTGCCTGGAGCAGGACGTCAAGGTCCCCAAGGAGCCCATCATCTTCAGCAAGTTCCCCAGTGCCATCATTGGCCCGTTCGATGACATCGTGCACCCTGAGGACAGCATCGTGAGGACCCCTCCCCAGTCTCCGTTCCCCCCCCCCAACCAGGGAGTGCTGTCCCCCCTCCCTGCTCCCCAATACCCCCATTTTTCCCCCCACAGGAGGTGGACTGGGAGGTGGAGCTGGCTGCCGTCATCGGGAAGGAAGGGCGGTACATCAAGGTAACCCTCCTGACCACCATCCCCCTCCTCGCTGCCTGTCCCCACCCCCATTAAGTGGTTCCACGTTGTCCTCCCCCCGCCAACCAAGGAGTCATCAGCAATGGACCACATCGTGGGCTTCACAGTGGCTAACGACATCAGTGCCCGGGACTGGCAGATGAAGAGGAACGGAAGGCAATGGCTGCTGGGGAAAACCTTCGACACCTTCTGTCCCCTAGGTCCAGCTCTTGTCACCAAGGAGGCGGTGGCAGGTGAGGACAGGATGGGGACAGGACAGGGGCTCTTTCCTGGCTCATGCAGGAGCCAGCAAGGCACCAAATTTGCCCAAAAGCATCTGCTTTTGGCCCAAGGAGGAGTGTTTGAGGTGGCCAGGGGTCCCCCAGCGCTGTCCCTGTGCCCCCACCTTGGTGTCACGTGTCCCTCTCTGTCCCCACCAGACGTCCACAACCTGAGAATCCGCTGCAGCGTCAACGGGCAGCTGATGCAGGACAGCAGCACCAGCCAGCTCATCTTCAAGCTGCCCAAACTCATCGCCTGGATCTCCCGGTAGGTGCCAGGGGCAGGGGGGACACACAGTGAGGGTGGCACTGCTGCCCTGGGGACATCTTGCTGACGGGAACCTCCCATCCCCCTCATGCCCTCCCCCATCTCCCAGGTTCGTCACACTTGTCCCCGGGGACATCTTGCTGACGGGAACCCCTCCTGGTGTGGGAGTCTTTCGAAAGCCCCCCGTGTTTCTGAAGGTGAGGGAAAGGCAAGGAGGGACTTGAAATAGGGTTGGGATGGCAGCACGGGGCCATAAAAGATGAGGGGACCAGGCGAGCCACCGTGTCCCTGCCATTTGCAGAGAGGAGACGAGGTGCAGTGCGAGATCGAGGAGCTGGGCACCATCTGCAACAAGGTGGTGTGAAGACAGAGACGCCAAATCTCCCATCGATTCAGCTGCCTTAACCGCCCCCCGGTGCAATAAATCCAGCAGCTGGGTCGGTACCTGCTCCCAGGTTTATTGGCAGTGGCAGCTCCTGGTTTTACTGGCACTGGTGGCTACGGCCGGGACAAACTGCTGGATGAAGGCTTGCAGCTTGGTGCGGCTGCCGCTGGAGTGGAAGGGCTGGGCGAGGCAGAGCAGGGGACCTGCAGGGGTCCACACCTCCTCCAGCACCTGGGGAGGGAGAGGAGCATCACTTGGGGGGGAGGGAGAGGGCAGGGAGGGCTGGCAGCGCCCGGTCACACTTACCCCCATCTCCTTGAAGATCTGGAGGGAGCTGAGGACCAAGCTCCTGTCCGAGTGCTCTAGAGGGAGAGAAGTCGCTGAGGGTCACCCTCGTCCCACACCCTGGGCAGCCCCAGCCTGCCTTTGGGGGGTTCTGACCCCAAAGAGGAAGGAAGCCCCCATGTTTCCGCCCACCCAGACCCACCGAAAGCATCCTCCTCGCTCAGGAACTGCAGCAGCGCCTCGATGTAAGCTGGCTCTGGGGGGGCGACACAGAGTGGGGCATCAGACCCCAGCTCCTGGGGGGACACAGCCCCTCTCCGGTCCTGGTGCAGAGCCAGGGCTGCAAGGGAGCTTGGGCTGTGCCTCAGTTTCCCCAAAAGCCAAACCAAGGGGTGGGGGAGGGCTAGTGTGGGTGGAGAAGTAGTTGCCCACGCCAGGGTGGGGTCCTACCGGGCTGGGGCCAGCTGAGTCGGTCCAGGAAAGCCACGGCGCTGGCACAGGTCCTCAACACTGGGCGCAGGAGGTGGCAGAGGAAGAGGAGGAGGCCGGGAGAGCCCTGGGGCTCACTGAGCTGGAGGGGGAAGGCAGAGTCTGGGGAGAGCAGTCTCTCCCTGCCGTGGGCAGCAGCCGGGGGGACACCCCCAGTACCTTGAAGCAGCGCTTGGGGGCCTCGTCCTGGCTGTCGCTGTCGCTGTCAGTGAAGTCCATCCCTGCCCAGGGCCGGTGGCTGCAGAAGGGGCGCGGGGCCAAGTCGCAGACCCAGCGCTCACTCTCCGGCTGCGGGGACAAAGTGGGTACCACATCACCTTTGACGCCACCCCACCGGTGTCCCATCCATCCTTCCCAGCAGTGATCCCGGCCCCGCGTCCCCTTCCTGGCCAGCACCCTCAGCGAGGGCTGAGCCACCCATCCCCCAGGACCAGGAGGGGATTTCGGTGGGGTGGGGGGAGGCACCCACCTCTTCAGCCTCCAGCAGCCCACAGAGGAGCAGCTTGTCCAGGATGTCCTGGCTGAGGCAGTCGAGGGGCTGGCAGGGCTGGAGGAGAGGAGGAAAGGCGCTGGGCTCCCCACAGCCAGGTAGGCAGTGGTGACAGGCCACTTCCACGTGATGGCAGTGCCACCCTGCGCCGCCAACCCCTACCTGGAGTCCCAGGAGATTTGGGGGCAGCAGCCGGAGCAGCTCCAGGATCTTGCGGAGCAGCTCGTCCTGGCTGAGCACGATGCCGGAGGGTCCGACGGTCACCCCCAGGAAGGGCAGCATCTCCATCAGCAAGGCATGGATGGCGCAGGCTGCCGGGAAAGCAGTGTCACTGATCCTCCCTGGAGTCACCTGTCCCCTCCCACGCCTCACTCCTCACCTCCCACCGCCTCGCTGGCAAAGATGGGCAGGATGGCAGCACTGTGGTGGCTCAGCTCCCAGAGGGCCACCATCGAGGCCTCAGGGACCACCAGAATGTCACCGATGGGGGCGAGGTGGTAGAGGGTGAGGTGGGCTCGGAGCAGGGCCAGGCTGTGCTGCACCAGGGCACGCAGCTGCCCCGAGAAGCCCACGTCACGCTGGCGCAGCAGGATCTCCTCCAGCAGCCAGGCGAAGTCCCGCATCAGCTGGGAGAGGAAGACACCCTGGAAGAAGAAGAGGACGAGCCGGTTCCTTGTGTGGCTCTGGAAATCTTGCTCCGAAGGAAAAGAAACCTGGACACCTTGTCTCACCTCCTGGTGCTTGTGCAGCAGCAGCGCAGCTGTGATCCCCACAGCCATGACAGCAGAGCAGGCAACGCCGTCTGCCAAGAGGGGAGAGGTGCTCGTTAGCAAATCGGGCTACGAGACACCCCCCACCCCCAAGCCCACAGGGGCCCCCTCACCACTCAGGGAGTGCAGGCCCAGCTTGGTCACCAGTATTTCCTCTTCTACCCCTAAACCGGTGGCTGCCGTAGGGCTGGGACTCCAAAGCTCTGCCTTCTGGGTGTCCAGCTGGCTGGGGCTGGAGAAAACAGGGCGAGAGGGATGAGAAAGCAGAGTCAGGAGCAAGGATGGGGGGCAAGATGCTGGCCCGATGCCTGCTTACCCCATGCCAAGGATGGTGGGCAGCAGCAGCTCCTCCAGCCGCTTCCCCCTGCAGCTCTGCTCGACGAGGTTTTTGGCCACAAACTCCTGGGAAAGAGGCAAACCCAGCCTGCTGGTGCTCACGGCCCTTGGTGCTAACAAGCTGACTTCATCCCTTGGGTCCCCAGGGCCCACAAGTGCTGCCCCCGTTGCCCTCCAGCTTTCCTGGTGGTGGGCTCACCAGATCCCCTGGAGAACACTGGATACATCCCAGACCCCTCCATCCACCCCCCACAGGGGGCTGCGCAGCCACCACCATGGCAATAAACCCTCTGGGACTGGCCAGGAGCCGGGGCCGCCAGCCCCACTGCCGTACCTGCAAGGAGAAGGGCTGGGCGAAGTCCACTCGGGCACAGCCGTGGCTCCGGCGCAGGGCCTGGCAGGTGGCCCGGAGGCAAGTGCCAAGGCCAAGGGGCTGGGTGCCGTGCTGGGAGGAGAGGGGACCAGGGCATTAGTGGGGGGACAGAGGCGAGTGCCGCCCCCCAGGAANGTGGTGGGCAAAGCCTCTCACCGCTCCCTGCCACTGCAAACCGCCAGGGACCATGTCGTAGGCGATGCCCACGGGGACCAGGAGGACATCGGGGACGGCACCATCCCGCACGGCTCGGTACACCATGGCCAGCCACTGCCGGGCAGGGGGGGAGAGGTGCAGGGCGACCAGGGGCTCCTCCAGGAAGATAAGCAGGGGCTGGCGGCTCCTCAGCACCTCCTCCATGTACTGGGGGGAGATGGGGTGAGGCTGGGGGTGCTGGGAGCTGCCAGCACCCACCACACAGCCGCACAGCTCAACCCTGAACACCTTCGTCGAGCGCTTTTGGAGCTCGGGGGATGTTTCATCCCTCCCAACGCTCCGGGCAGGACCTACCGTGGCCAAGACAGCCCCCGGGAGCCCTTCATCCTGGTCACTCAGTGTCTGCTCCATCCTCGACGGTAGGAAAATCCCTCCCAGGCGGGCGAGCAAGGCTCTGTCGGGGAAAGAAGCCACCACAGGCACACACCTTCCGTAAGGCAAAGTCCCCCCAGCTCCCCACCACAGCTTGGGGCTTTGCGGGTGCCCCACGCCCGTGACTCTGTGCCTTACCGGAGGCGAGGGCTGCAGACCTGGCTGCCCACTGTCACCCTGGGCACTCCCAGCCCCTGGGAGAAGAGGAGGAAGGACAGGAGCAGCCCATCCAGTGGGGATTTGTGGGTCGAGAGGAAAACCAGCGGCACATTGGGCTGCAAGGAAGGCAGCCAAGGCTCAGTGCCCAGCGTGGTGACGGCAAGGCACAGGGCAAGAGCGGCACCTGGGGCTCCCTACCGTCCTGGCAGCCCTCAGCACCATCGCCAGCTGCCCCCGGTGGAGCTGCACACTGAGGAAGAGCCGGTTCAGGAGCTTGAGCAGAGCCCAGTTGCACAGCCTGCAGGGGAAACAAGCAAGTCAGCAGCCCCACGGGGGCTGGGGCTGCCCCCAAACTCCCCCACAGACCTGATCCAGGCCACCCTACCCTGCCTCAGTTTCCCCACCCAGGCAGAAAAGTGGGTTGCGTGAGACAGCTCGACTCAAAATGTCACTTCTCAGCTCCCGTAAAGCAAATAAACAGCTTTACAATAAATTAAGTTAAAACATTAAAGGCTGGATGTGACAAGACCACCCCCTTCTCCCCCGGCAACAAAAGCTGAAGTCAATTACCCCTCCATCTCCCTGTCCTCCCGCACGCTGTTTACGAGAAGGATCCGAATGCTTTTATCCCCTGGATAATTTCTTCCCCTTAAATACTTCAGACTGCTCAGAGGGTTCTTTTATTACAGCTCAATCAGACGAGCAATTAGGCTACAATGCAACCTTTAATTGCCAATTTCTCAATGACAGGAGGAAAAAAAGAAAAGAGGGGAGAGAGAAAGAGAAAGGAAAAGTTCCCTTTTGCTTTGCTTTGCCTTGCCTTCCATCCTCCCAGTGTTTTTCCTGCCCCTCCTCTCCTCCAGTCCAGTGTCAGATTCTAGTTCCCTGGGAGGATCTGGGGGAAATATCCCCAGGGAGCTGTGCGGGACCCCAAAGGACTCCCCAAACGATCCACCTGCATCTCCCCCAAAGGATCCCTGCATCACGACATCCCTGAAAGGATGGCTTGTGGGATTGAGGCACTGAGCCACCACTCAAAGCCCATCTGAAGGGCCTTAACACACATATCAGGAGCCCAAGGGACCTGGAGTGGAGTAAAGGGACTGGGAATGCGCCAGTCAGGCACTGGGATCCCTCCAGGAGGAGGTGGGAGGTGCTCGTAAAGGGGGATCCGCACCCACAACCCTCTCCGCGGGAGGGAACACAGACCTCAGCATGAGAAGGGAGAGCGGGGCCTGGATTTCAGCCAGGATATGGACTATTTTCTCCTTCCACCGCTGGTGGGATTCGCCGTCCCCACTCGAGCCATGGGACCCGCTGGTAGCGACATCCCGTACCCTGGGAAGAGTGGATGGAGAGGAGGAGGGAAGCAGGAGGCAGAGCGAGGGATTAAGCAGCAATCTGCATTACAGTAATTACAGCGTCCTGGCTGCCAGCCTCCTGCCACATAATTAGCCATGGTGACAAATTAGGTGACAGTTGCCTGTTATCACCCGGAGGGAGAAAGACCAGGAGAGCCCTAGGAGCGTCCAGGGGCACAGGGTCCCCATCAAGCTGGGGCACCGGCCCCTTTTGGGGCACTGAGCCCTGGGGAAGGGGGTTACAAAGTCCCTTCCTGGGGGGGAGTTTTGGGTAAGGGCGCAGCAGCAAGGAGCAGGCGGCAGCTTCCTTTCCCCTGGGCACAGAGGAGCACGTCCCTGGCTCCGGTGACCAAACGGGATCCGGCAGGATCAGGGGACAATGCTGGGGCACCCAGGTTCTCCCCAGGGTGAGGGTGACCCCGGAGAGCCCCTCCTGCTGCTCCCACCTACCTCCTGCTGCGGCAGATCCTGGCCAGGAGGTCCCCAGGGGTGTCCACAGGAACTTCCCAGCCCCAGATGGCGAGGAATCCGCAGACCCTTCGGACCAGCCAGCCCCGGTACCTGGGCAGGGAGACAGACAGCCACGTCCCGGTGGTCAGAGGCTTTTCCAGGGCACTCAGCCTCCCTCAAACTGGCCGTTTGCCAGAATTTGAGATTTTTATATTTTTTTTTTCCTCCCTGTTTTACAGCTGGGAAAAGGGAGACAGGAGCGGAGCAATGCTCTGGGCCACCCTAGTCCTCACACTGCTGTCCCCAGGAAACCTGCAATAGCTATAAACACGCAGGGGATGCCGCAGAGGTCCCAAATCGGGGACTTTCCCAAATCTGCCCCCAAACCAGAGCTAGGCAGCACTAAAAAGGGACGCAACCGAGTTTTTTGATATGGCAGAGCATGTGGCAACCCTGCAACAGGGCTGCAGGTGGCCAGAGAGGGACACGGGAGCTTCAGACCACCATCTTTCCGCTCATGATCTCAGCCACCCATCACTGGGCTCTTTTTAGCCACCCCACAACTCCCACGTCGCTGCAAGCGGAGATGAATTATTCAAAGAGTTTGAAAGCTGGGATATTTCAAACTGAATGGAGTATAATGACCCAATTCGGAAAAATACAGTGCGAAATTGCTAAGCCACGAGGGACCGCTCTGAGAAGGGGAGAGGAACCGAAGGACGAGCACCTCTGGAACAAAAAATATCTCGGGCATTTGGCAAGGAAATGGCTCCCGGGCTCCACGTCAGCTCCTGGGCCGGGGAAAGGCTGGTGGACACCGGCTGAGGTCCAGCACTGGGGCCCATGGGGAGGAGGAAGAGCAGGAGGGGTCAGGGATGAGGCCACTTTGCGTCTCCCCAGGGGCACCAAGGGCTGCGTGCGTGAGCTTGTCCTTGTGCCGAAGCCAGGGCGGAGAATAAAAACACCCCCGGCCGTCCCAGCGAGCTCTTCCCAACAGCATCAGGCCTTGTTTAAAAAAAGAAATGACCCCAAATCCTCAACTGTGACTTCTCCCCTCAGCCCGAGCATGACAGCAACCAAGGAACAGAGCAAGCCCTCGCCTCTCAGCTGTATTAACGCTCTGCACTGGGAGATGCGGCTTCCAGCTGTTGAAAATAGAATTAACGTAACTCCTCTTTGGACTAATTAGGGAGCAAGGATAAGAGAGAGGTGTCCCTGCACTCCTGTGCAGCAGAGGAAGGGATTTCCATGTAGATTTGGACAAAAACCCGGGGAGGGGGGGGAAAAGTGGTTTTCCCAGCATTCCCCGGCAGAGAGCTCATCCCGTCCTCACCGCGTGTCCTCCTCCGTCACCTGGATGGCGTCGAGGAAGCCGAGAGAAGAGAAATGCTTGTGGTAGAATCCATCCTGGAAGGAAAGAGTGGAAAGCCTTGGAATGAGGGGGGGGAAGGTTTTGGCTGCCCTCACCCCGCTCCAGCCCCCAGCCCCTTTGGATGGGGCCCATCCCCTCCAGCAGCACCCGGGGACCCCACGCTCTTACCCAGCTCTTCGGGGTGCAGGTCTGGCAGCAACGCCCCAAGAACGGACGGTGCTTCCCCAGAAAAGGGATGAAAACTTCCAGTTTCTGCCCCGAATCGCAGACCCAATTTTTCATCTGAGGAGGGAAAGACAGGCTGGGGGAAGGGAGGAAAGGTGTAAACCCTGTGGGAACACCCGCTGGTGGTGAATGCTCCCCAAAATGCACTCACGCCGTGGGGGGAAGTCCCATTGCTGGGGAAAAATAATCCCAAATTTATCTGGAATGGAAGGGGCTGCTGCTGAGGGGAGACTCCAGCTGGTTCCCGCCACCAAGGGGACACTGCCCCCCACCCCAGCCGCCGAGTCAACCTACGTTGGGGTCACCGGAGGAGTGTGAAGACCCAGGTCTGGTGGGATCAACACCCGGGGGGGAGCTCTGGCAGCAGATTCTGTGCCCTTGGGGACACGTCCAGCACCTGGAGCTCAGCTGGGGGGCACACAGGCAAGAGGAGATCAGTGAGCGGCAGGGGGGATGCAGGGGGATGCCTGGACCCTTCGTCCTCATCCCCATAACCAGAGCTGAGGGACCTGCTCCTTGGCGGGGCAACGGATGGTTTATAGTGCAAAAAGAGAGGGGGGAGGGGGATAAAATAAAATAAAATAAAATACCAACCCAGCAACCAATGCGGCAAAAAAAAAAACCCCTCAGGGAAAAGAATTTATTCTTTGTAATCGAGCTGCGGAGCTGCTACAATTGACTTTTCCCTCCCACACCCTCCTCCCCCTGGCACGGAGATGCTAATCTGCACCCAAAAACCCTGAACCACTGGGATCCTCAACCCCACCCCACCCCCACCGGGCTGCGGGCACCCACTGGTGCTGGGAGAGACACCCCAAACCCCGGCAAGGTGTCTGGGGCTTTTAAATCACATCTAGTAGTTACAGGGTAGTTTTCAGGAATTTTAAGAAAATTTTATTCCTTAAAAAAGAGAGAGGAAGGAAGAAAACAAAAATAATCTGCTTTTTAAAATGTTGCTGGGGGGGGGTACAAGAAAAGTGGGGTGGGAAGGAAGGAAACCCCATTGAGGTTTGGGAGCTGCTGGGAATCCCCCCCAGGGCAAAGCTGCGGAGGAATTTACTGGGGGGTGCTCATGGTGTGGGGTGAAGGGCATCCCCCCCCCCCCCGGTTTGGGGATGGCAGCATCTCCTCCGTGCTCATCCCTGTCCCCAGGGAGTCACCTACCTCTGGGGGGACGGTGATGGCAGCCCAGGGTGTAGGGGACACGTCCCCAAACCAGGGAGAAGAGGAGCTGGGGTGCTCGAGCGTCCTGGGAAAAAGAAAAAAAGGCAGAAATGGGCAGAAAGGCCTGTTTTTGAAGGCTTGGGTTACTCGGAGGGGGCTGCTGGCACCCCCCATGTTCTATAGGGCTTCGGGGCAGGGAGGGGGATGGTAACACACCCCACACACCCCATAGGGCCCTGGTTGGAAGGCAGCAAGCCCCACACACCCTATAGGGCTT
>VXAK01005784.1:28264-81414 GCA_013399435.1 Arenaria interpres | reverse complement strand
GGGGCATCGTCGCCAGCGGGTTCCTCTGCCCCGCTCCCCCCGCCGTGTGTGCGCGGGGCCGGGACCCCCCCCCCCTGGCGGGGAAAGCGCCGGAGCCAGCCTTTCCCCCCCTTTTTCCCGGCTCCACCAGAGCAAATCCCGAATGTGGGGGGAGAGGGGGGTGAGGAATTGGAGGTTGGTGTCTCCCGACGGAGCCGTGCCCGAGCCCACGGCAGCCCCTCTGCTGCACAGCGGTTTGTGCCCCGGCCTGGTGCCCACCTCTGACCGGGAAAGGCATCACCTACAGCCCCGGGGGGCTCCCAGACCCCCTTTTTTTTTTGATGTGGAGAGTTGGGAGGGAGGAGGAAAGGAGAAACGTAAAATTGAGCCACAGCTTATTCCGGGACCACCAGAACGGGTGGGACGCTGTCAGAGCCCAACCCAATGTCCCCGTGGTCCCTGCCCGACCCCATGGCGTGGCCAAAGGGCCACCACGATGCTCTCCTACCACCTACCGCAAGACCTCAGGAGTGGGGTCCCTCCAGCCTGGCTGGGGAGCTGGGGGCTGCTGGGGGATTTGGGGGGCTTCCAGGTGACCTGGGGGCACCAGGGGACCTGGGGGCTGCGGTGGGATCCCGGGGGCTTCCAAGGGACCTGGGGGTGCCAGGGGACCTGGGGGCTGCTGGGGGATCCAGGGGACCCAGCCCCTGCCCCTTACTCAGGGTCTGCACCAGCTGGAGGCAAAGGGTAGAGAATGGAAGAGGCGAATGGAGGGAGAAAGGAGCAAAGAGGAGGAGAAGCGAAAGGGGGTGAGAAGAGACAGGAGGTGCTCAGCGGTTCCTCAGCCCCGGTGCAGACCCCCCCAACTCACAATGGAGCCCCGGGACGTGGGTCACTGTCCCCTGCCACAATCAGGACCAAACCTGCCCAGCACAGCCAGCAAAGAGCCCCCCGTTCCTCTGGAGCAGCACAAACAACGTCGGAGGCGGCAGAAGATCGAGGCAGGAGGAGAGAAGGTACTGGGGCATCAGGAGACTTCAGCCCATCCCAGGTGGGATGCTGAGGAGAAGCAACGGCAGCGAGAGACCCCAGCATCACCCCAGACGACCGTAAACGGCAGGATTCTCCTCAAATCACCGCCCTCCCTGATGGCAACACCTGATGGGTGTTTTGGGGCTGGTGGGGGGAGAAGAGGAACCGAGCCCCGGGGATGGTGTGAAATCCCTGGCTGTTTCTGAGAGAGCACCTTGGAGGCCGTCCAGGAGGAGAGGTGCCACCAAACGCACCGTGTGGAGCCAGAGACGCTCCCGATTCCTGGTGCCACCAGCAGGTACCACGCCTCCACCAGAAGGTCACTGGTCACGGCTTCTAGCCCAGCTTTTACTGGGAGAACTGTGGCTGGGTGATGGGGAACTGGCTTCGGGAACAGCAGGATCAATAAAACTTGATGGGGCTGAACACGGGAGTATATCAGGGCCATCTTCCAAGAGGTGGACACCGAGGGCACCCACACAACCCGGGGGGTCGAGACCTGGGGCTGCAGTTGGTAAATGCAGAAGAAGACGAAACTCCAACCACAACAGCTCAATTCCTCTCCCTGGAGGCCGGTAGGAGTTTCATGCTCTTCCTGAAGGTTTCTTGTCTACGTCGGCGTTGAACACACCTGCAGAGGGGGGATTCCTGCCAGGCCACTCGTTGTGTCACCTCTCCCAAGAAAGGGTGGCAGAAGCCATGGTGTGCGAGGCTGCGAGGGTGAGCCAATGGTGACCACGTGCTTTCAGAGCTTTATTTCCTCCAAAAGTTCCTGGAAAGTGCCCCCTTTCCACGAAAACAAGGCAGACCTTGGCCTGGGAACGCTGCTGATCTGAACCAGGGCTACAAGCAGGCATGACCACCTCCGGGCAGGTCCACAGTGCCCGCTCCAGACTCATCCCGGCTGATCTCACCAGGCTGGTGTGTTGCTATGGATGGGTAAGACTTCCCCAAGGACCACCACTTCTCCAAGGACTGTCACTTCTCCAAGTACCACCAGTTCCTGAAGGACTCATTTCTCCAAGGACCACCACTTCCTGAAGGACCGTCACTTTCCCAAGAACCGCCACTTCCAAGGACCATCACTTCTCCAAGGACCACCAGTTCCTGAAAGACCACCACTTCTCCAAGGACCATCACTTCCTCAAGGTCCACCAGTTCCCGAAGGACAACCACTTCCGACTCACTTCTCCAAGGACCACCACTTCCTGAAGGACCATCGCTTTCCCAAGGACCACCACTTCCCCAAGGACCGTCACTTCTCCAAGGACCACCAGTTCCTGAACGACCATCACTTCCCCAAGGACCACCAGTTCCCGAAGGACCACCACTTCCCCAAGGACAGGGGTGCAAAAGCAGAGCACCTGCTGCTGAAGCCAACTCAACAGAGCGGCTCAGGATTGTGCGGACGCAGCGCACCATGGCCAGCGAAGGTTCAGACCGTACCGTCCGCTCGCTTGAAATTCAGCGTTGTAATCCACAGAAACACATGGGGTTGGAAGGGACCCCTGGAGATCATGTAGTTCAACCCCGTGCCAGAGCAGGTCCACCCAGAGCAGGTTGCACAGGCTTCCACCAAGGAACCCAAGTCTTTTCTGGGTAAAAAAATCAAGCCAACCTTTCCACCGGCTGCCACAACCATAAAGGCATCTGGGTGGGGGTCAGTGAAAAGAAATCTTTAAAAAAAATAATAACAAATACAGCAAAAAATTATTTTTTTTTAACTGAGGTGACTCCAGAAATGCCTTGTTTGTGAGCAAAGTGAGTTTTCTCCCTGCTGAGATCTGCAAATGCCCCCAAGGTCAGAAGCCCGTGAGCCTCCCCCTGTCTCTCTCGAGGTCCTGCTGAGCTTTAAATCCAGCAGAGACAACAGCGATCCCGCAGCCACGGCAGCGTGTGGAGAAAATGACGACAGCAGATGGAGAAACATCCTCTGGTCCAGGAGGATTTTCTCCCCTGGAGCGAACCTGATCCTCGGACAGCTGGTCCTGCACCGTGGGGGGACGGAGGCCAAATGCTCCCCCTGGGATTATCCGCCAGCAGCTCGGAGCAGGTCCTCCGTGCACGCCGTGGCCACCACATCTCCTCCCAGGACCACTCCTGCCCCAACAGAGGGTCATAGAATCACAGAAGTTGGCAGGAACCTCTGGAGACCCCCCAGTCCAACCCCCTGCCAGAGCAGGGTCACCCAGAGCAGGTCCCACAGGGGGTGGGGGTTGAATGTCTCCAGAGAAGGAGACTCCACCACCTCCCTGGGCAGCCTCTTCCAGGGCTCTGCCACCCTCACAGGGAAGAAGTTCCTCCTCATGTTCAGATGGAATTTCCCGTGTTTCAGCTTGTGCCCGTTGCCCCATGTCCTGTCCCCGGGCACCNGAGATGCTCCAGTCCCTCATCATCCTCGCAGCCTCCGCTGGACTCTCTCCAGCAGTTCCCTGTCCTTCTGGAACTGGAGAGGTCCAGAGCTGAACTGGAGGTCCCTGGGCATCAAGGCAATCGGTTTGTGGGGTCCCCTCCCCATTTCTGGTGTGGCTGTCCCGCTTCCCTCCGGAGTGGGGAAGACCCCCTGCAGCAGCAGCCCCCATGTAGGTTGAACTACAGCTTTGCTGGGATGATCTACAGCCCAAAATGATCCTTTTATGCTGTTCCCACAGAGAAGTGCACAACAGGGGAGGAAAGAACATTGCCAGGACATCGCTGGTCATCTTGGGTGAGGCTCAGCCAAAAAAGCGGGGGTAGCATAGATCCCGCTGATTTTCATCAGGCTGACCACAGAATCATGGAATGGTTTGGGTGGGAAGGGACCTTAAAGCCCCATCCCAGTGCCACCCCCTGCCCTGGGCAGGGACACCTCCCACCAGAGCAGGTTGCTCCAAGCCCCCTCCAACCTGGCCTTGAACCCCTCCAGGGATGGGGCAGCCACAGCTTCTCGGGGCAACCTGGGCCAGGCTCTCACCACCCTCACACCAAACAAGTTCTTCCCCACATCTCATCTCCATCTCCCCTCTTTCAGGGTCAAACCCTTCCCCCTCCTCCTAGGGCTCCCCTCCCTCATCAAGAGTCCCTCCCCAGCTTTCCTGGAGCCCCCGGCATTGAGGGACTGGAAGGAGCTCGAAAGTCTCCCCAGAACCTTCTCTTCTCCAGGCTGAACCCTCCCAACTCTCTCAGCCCCCCCTCCCAGCAGAGGGCCTCCAGCCCTCCCAGCATCTCCGTGGCCTCCTCTGGCCCCACTCCAACAGCTCCATGTCCTTACTGGGCTGAGCACTCCAGAGCTGGACACAGAGCTCCAATTGAGGTCTCACCAGAGTGGAGCAGAGGGGCAAAATCCCCCCCCCTTGCCCTGCTGGCCACACTAATTTCGATGCGGCCAAGGATGCGGTTGGCTTTCTGGGCTGCCAGCCCACGTTGCCAGCTCATGTTGATCTTCTCATCCACCAAACCCCCAAGTCCTTCTCCTCAGGGCTGCTCTCCAGCCATTCTCCACCCATCCTGTATCTGTGCCTGGGATTGCCATGACCCAGGTGCAGGACCTTGCATTTGGCTTGGTTGAAGTTCATGAGGTTCACACAGGCCCTGGATCAGTATGTCGCATTTTCAAGAGGAAAAACTGGCCAAGGTCACGGCCAGCCTTGATGGCATCAAGGTAAGGTGCCTTCAGAGGAAGGGCTTCTGTGGTGCAGCTGGACCCACCAAACGCTGACCTCTCCTGAGAACCTGAGACCACCAACTGAACGTGAAAAATACTCGGGGGCCTCCCTAAGGACATGTTCCTCGTGTTCCTCAGTCCCAGCCGTGGTGTTCACCGTTTTCTTTTCCATGGAGCTGGACACACGACCCACCAAGACTGGAGCTGAGGGTGCTCACCCACGTGAGGGCAGGACCCACGCGCTGCTGCAGCTTTATCCGCTTTCTCCTGTGCTTCCCACTGCCCCGTCCCAGAACCCAAACCCACCACAGTGAACCAGGGAGGGTGAGAAAATGGGGATGGGCTGAATTTGCAAACAAAAAGAAGCAGAGAGCGAAGCATGGAATAAAGAAAGACCTGGCGGCGGTGGAGGAAGAGGGGAGCGGGCAGGAGGGGGGTATGGAATTTTTCCCCAGCTCTGGAGCCGGTGGATGGTCTCTCCTGGTGCCTGCACAAGGACACGGGCTGGAGGAAAGCTCAGGAGGGGCTTGAGGGCATCTAACACTAAGCAGGGCTTGGTCTACCAGCCCCATCCAGACCTGGCTGCCTCCTCCACTCCAAGAGCACCCATAGGTGCGGGGCTATACGTTATATACCAAGCGGGTGGCACAGGCAGGGGCTTAGAAACAGCCCCTACGGTGCAAACCCAACGGTAATTCCTTCCCTTCCACCCCGTCAGAGCTGTGAGTCACCCTGGGTGACTGAGACTTCTGCTTTCGCTGTGGCTGCCACCTCCCATCCCCGCTGGAAAAGGGCCACCAGCGCTGGGATGTGGTCCTACGCTCCCATCTCCACCGGCTTTTCCCGCGGGTACCACCTGAGGCAGGCACCGGCAGCAGAAACCTCTGTGCACACAGCGTCCTCCAGCCCCTCTCCCCACCCCCAACCTCCCCCAAGGGACACCCGGTCCCCTCCGTTAACATTAAAAAAAAAAAACAAAACCCACACATCAGCCCTCGAAATCAGAACAGCTCTGACCTTATTTGCACCGGATCCTCTGAAGCCAATTGCAAAAGAGAAGCAAAGAGTGAGGAGGTGAGGAAAGCCGGTCGCCGGCCACGCGCTGGCCTTGCCTGGAGAGAAGGTCCCTACCAGGTCAACCCCCAGCAGAACCGAGACACCCCCGAGGCCTTTTTCTGGGGAAAACAGCTTGTTTGAGATGATTTCTGGCCAACGTTGGCATCTGCTGGATGCGAGGGAGGACTTAAGGCGATCCAGCAGCCCAGGGTGCCCGAGGTCCCGCTCTCCTCCTACCGAGGGAGCTGGTAATTTTTTTTTGGGGGGTCCGTTTTCCTCCTTGGCCAGAACTCCCTGGAAAGGCCTTTCTCAGCTTTGGCTTCCCCGTCTGTTCTGCTCGCCCCTCGGGGAGGCTGTGGAGCTCGAGGGGGCTTTGTAAAGACCTCTGAGGCTGGTTGTGTAAAAGAGAAAGAGCAAACACGTTGGCTCGTGCTGCGGCTTAGAGATGCAGCTGAGCAGCATCTGCTAACCAGGCAGTTCCACAAAAAAAAACAAACAAAAACAAACCCAAAATAAAAGCAACAACAAAGTTAAGAGCACATTTGGGCACCCGCTGCTTCACTTCTGCCTCCTGGAATGAACAGAGAATGGATGAGCATGGATTTTGGAGCCGCCTGCTATTGCGCAGCTGAAGCAAATCTGGGGTGGGAAGTTCTTACTCTGCAAAACTCCATCGTTAAATCAATTATCCCTCATCGTTAAATCAATTATCCCCCATCAGCCACGGGAACAGGGAGAAAACAATCTTGCCTTCCACCTAATTGGGTTCTGACAAGCTCCTCAGTGCCCCTGGGGAATGAGGAGGAGACCTCAGTCATTCTCTCCTAATGACCTCCCGGAACCATCATCGCCTTTTCTAATTGGCATCCCAAAGTCACACCGCGTTTCCCTCTGCCGCTCTCCGGGGAGTCTGCAGGGCTGGGGACACTAATCTGGTCAGCAATTAAGTGCATCACAGGCCTCAGCTGGGGGAAAAAAACATAAATAAAACCATGTATATACAGCTATTTTTGAAACGGGACATGAGCCCTCCCAGGGCAAACCTCCCTTCCACAGAGACAGGGAGGTCGATGGCAAATGGGGACTGGGCGATGTCACCAGGACATGTCCCCAGCTTTTATCGGGACAGCTGCAGCTGAACGCAAATTGGCAGTAATTAATCTATATTTTAATTATGCTGCTTCTTGTAATCCCCGAAACAAACGTTACCAAATTAAACTGAGATGTTGCTCTTTAATTGCCCGTCGTGGAGCAGGTGCTGTGATTTTCCCCCTCTCCCGATATTCCGGGATCCAGGACGTGCCTGGAGCTGCCGGGGGCTCTGCAGGCAGCCCGGCTTTCGGGCAGGAAAATCAGGAAGGGGCTGAGACATCCCAAAGAGAGACCTCGTGTGTAAGCGATGGCAGGGGAGAACCTACACCAAAGGGCAGAGATACCTACAGCTAAAGGAATAACAACCCCATGGAGATGCGGTGACCTGGAATGTTGTCCTGCCGGGATAAATAAACATGGAAGGACATTGCCCTTGAGGACTTCCTCACCCAGAGACTTCCAGCCTTTTCCCAGGAGTCCGATCCCTGACACTGGGGATAAGGAGGCTATTTTTAATTGTACCAAGGAGAAAACGCAGAACAGAGATGAAACGGCTCGGCCACGGTGACAGGGCAGGAGGAGGGGACCCCCCCGATGGCCCATCACAGCCCTTCCAGTGTCCAACACCTTGGCACCCAGCCCCTGAAACGGCCCTGAACTGAGCCCACCCCAAACCACACGTCCCACTTGCACCCCCTGATTAAAAAATCCATTTTAAATCAGGGACCTGAATGGACACAGGTTCCACCAACACCCTGGAGCTGGTTGAGGGTGTCTGGAGCCCCCCAAGCCACATGTGGGGTGAGGACCTCCAATGGCTGCTGCCCGTGGAGCTGACTCAGAAGAAAGCCACCCGGGGCCACCCGAGGAACACGATCTTCTGCTTGGGCTACAAGAGCATTTCTGAGCTCGGGGCGGCTGCCGGAGAGCCCCTGGCAGCACCCTGCTTAGACCAGAGAGGGTTCCTGCTTCTGCGGTTGCCCAATGCCAGCGCGGTGACTCGGGAGAGGTCAGGGATGTAGGGATGTGGATGATAAACAGCTCCTTGGGTCCTATCGTACACAATTTTCCAAAGAGTTAATGCTGGAAAGCAGCAAGTTAAAGCCAGTGACCCAGCAACAAGAAGCTCCAGCTCCTTCCACTTCTCGTCATTCAGACATTCCTGAGCCAAACCGCACACATCCGTCACCCCCTATGGAAACAGAGGCCGCTCTGAAACGCCCAATTCCTAATTCCTGCTTTTTGCCACCTTCTAAAACCAGCACAAACGCCAAAACTCAACCTACCCCTTGTGTTCCCTTTGCAATTCGCTTGCGAAGACCCCAAACAAGTCAAGGCTTCAAATAAGGTCAGCGTTTGTTTGATTAGTTGTGCTACCTCCGTTCTCCTGGGGGCACCACCCCAGCGAGAGACGGACTCATCCAGCGGCAACCGAGTGCCTGGGAACTCTCATTTGCTCAACCACAATTAAACAACAGCACCTCAGAATCACAGAAGGACCTGGGGCTGGAAGGGACCTCTGGAGATCACCCAGTCCAACCCCCTGCCAGAGCAGGTCCACCCAGAGCAGGTCCCACAGGAACGTGTCCAGGGGGGGCTTGAATGTCTCCAGAGAAGGAGACTCCACCACCTCTCTGGGCAGCCTCTGCCAGGGCTCTGCCAGCCTCAAAGTCAAGAAGTTCCTCCTCACGTTTAGGTGGAACTTCTTACATTCAAGTTTGTGCCCGTTACCTCTTGTCCTGTCACTGGGCACCACTGAAAAAAGACTGGCCCCATCCTCTTGGTAACCCCCAAAACTCCTCGGTTTATGCACCCACGGAGTTGGCAGAAATGGGAATGGGGGACCATGGAGTGCTCCTCAGAGGGTCCACTGGGACGGGACAGCGGGTGAGGAAACAAAACCGTGGGTAAATAATGAAAGAAAGGCCCAAAAGGAAAGCAGCAGGAGGGATCTAGGAGAGAGAGCACCCCAGCAAGCGTCAGCTCTGAGCCCCGGCAGGCGGGAGGGAGCTAGAAAAGAAACAGCAATATACCCAAAGCTCTCAGTGCGACAGCGAACTCCAGAGGTGACATCAGGAGGGGGCAGGTCGGGGATGGAGTCCATCTGGAGGAAATAAGAGGAGGTGGTGTGATGGTAACAGAGAGGGTGGACATGGCAAGCAGGAGCAGATGCAGCGGTGGTGGCTGAGGAGCAAGAGGTGGAAGAGGTGGTGGTGGTGGTGGTGGTGGCGACGGCAGCAGACGATGGGCTGGTGCCGGGAAGGTCGGAACTGAAAGACTGTCCGGAGGAGTGGCTGTGCATTCGACGGAGAGAGACTCTGCCCGCCCGGTAATGGGCAGCTTGGCCCGACTCATTCTGGCCTTGCACGTAACTCTCTACCAACCTCTGGGATCCGTGGCCGTGCTGGGGGTCCACCAGGCGCTGGCGAACTGTGCTGGGCAAGGCAGGAGCTGTAGGGAGAGAAAGGGGAGAAGGCTGAAGGCAACTGGAAAGAGACTTCACCCCCAGAGCAGCCAGGAGGCACCGCCTTGAAGCTGCCACCCACGGCCAGCCCCACCACCGTGGCACCTTCTGCCACCGGGCCACCCCACCTCGTGCCATCGGTTACGCTGGTTTTAAGGCAGAAGAAGCATTAGGCTGGCGCTGCTGCCCAACATGCTGGATTAATGCCCAGCCCGTGAGAAATGACGTTGGACGTTCCTGATGGAGGTGCTTTCTGAACACTTTATCTGATCATCTCGCCTGGGGCAGAAACCGGCTGCGTGATCCACCCTCCCCACCCAGGCTCCCTTTGTAGAAAAGGTGAAGAATTCGGTACTTTCAGGGCATGATTCACCTCACCCTAAGGCAGACACCCGAATCGTGCAGACACCTCCTGCTCTGGCACTTCTATCTCCCTGCACGGCCTCAAAAAGGACCCTCCGGTGACCAGGAGGCACCTGAAGCCAGTGAGATGAGCTCTGTTCTGCTCCCGCTCCCAGCATCGCTCCTGCAGCAGGAACGTGGGACCGAGGGCAGGGCTGTGGGGCAGAGCTCTGCTTTGGGTTCAGGAGCAGGAAAGCTTCTGAGGATGCAGAAACCTCCCCACTTGTACCTTCTGCAGGGCTGAATGGCTGGGACACATGGCAGATGGATAGTAATTATGGCGTTAATTGGGCAGGCACATGCTTTTGTCCTCAATCCACGCCTGAATTATAGAATCCTGGGATGGTTTGGGTGGGAAGGGACCTTAAAGACCATCCGGTTCCATCTAGGGAGCAGGTTGCTCCAAGCCCCCTCCAACCTGGCCTTGAACCCCTCCAGGGATGGGGCAGCCACAGCTTCTCTGGGCAACCTGGGCCAGGCTCTCACCACCCTCACACCAAACAAGTTCTTCCCTCCCCACATCTCAGCTCCATCTCCCCTCTTTCAGGGTCAAACCCTTCCCCCTCCTCCTAGGGCTCCCCTCCCTCATCAGGCGCCCCTCCCCAGCTCTCCTGTAGAAACTGAAGCTCTGCTTAAAAAGCGGAATCCTCTATTCCCAGTCCTTTTGATGATTCACTCACTGATCAAAGAGATGCTTCACTGGAAAAATATTTTTCTCTAATTGCAAATTCCTCTTGGTTCAGAGAAACAAATCGTGCTGCCTCCGTCTGTGCCCTGTCACCAGCTCATTAACAGCTTCTGGAGATTGTTAATGATCTTTCTGGCCGGGAACTCTTACCCAGCAGGTGACAGAGGCCGGAGAGCTGAGCCCGCTCCCTCTGCCCCACACCTACGCTCCCTCTGCCCCATGGAGCCAGGGGGTCGCCGGCAGAGGCCGAGGGAGGCAGCTTCACCCACCCGGGGATTTCTGCACATCCCTGTCCTTCATTACCCTTGGAAAACCAAGGATCCCGTGGGCGGCATCGCCACCCGACAGCCAGACTGGTCGTAATTAATCCACTGGCTGTAATTTGCATACAAGACTTTCCTTCTTTTGGAGATAAGGTGTTCAGGACTGTTCAGGATTTTTTATATGCACAAGAAATAAGTGTAAAAATGGTTAAAAAGGTGAATAGACAGGAAAGCTAAGAAATGGAGTGGAAGGAGAGCTCCTTCGGGAATTGAAGAACCAGTGACTCACTGCTATAAAACCACACAGCGAGGACACGGGAGTCTCCTGCAGCTCATCTGACGGCACCAACCCAGGCCCCGGGAGGAATTTCCCGTGGAAGAAGAAACAACGAAGAGTAACTCGGGCAAACTTTGCCGTTTCCCCATCCCCAGGGTCAATCACGGCTCCTCTCACAGGGTCCCACCGCTCAGGTTGGCCGCTTTACTGCGCTGCCCACCTGCGAACCTGCACTGGAGCTCTTCACATCGCCCACTTTCTATTTTCCTAGGATAAATAATCCTAAATTTTTTTTTTCCCCCTTTTCTCCGGAGCTGAAATGAAGCGAAGTCGAGTCACGCGGAGTCAAGGTGGGAAAAAAATCCTCGCTCCAGTGGGAACTGCAAAAAATCTGATGGAAGGAGGTGACGGGGAGAGCGTTAATGGGCAGAACTGGGGTTAATGATGGGTATGAATGGGCAGAACTGGGGCTGTCCCAGCTCTCCCGCAGCAGCTGAAGGCGTCGGGGACAGGAACGGCCCAGCTGATCCCTCCTTGCCGGCTGTTGGTGGGGACACGGCTTGGGAGTCCCAGTCTGGGGGGCTGACAGGGATCCAGGCTCTGCAGATTAATTCCCTGGGGGATTATGGGTTCTGCTACAGGTTGCTTTTTCTCTTGGGCCACGCTTTTTTCCCCGAAGGGTTGGGGTGTTTTCTTCCCCCCTGTTGTTTCCCATCTCATTTAACAACTCCACACCTTCGCGCTCTCCTGTTCCACGATGAGCCCGAGAGCGACAGCCGAGACCTCGCCTGGCCCAGCCCTCGCTTCCCACAAACGCCCTCCTTCTCCGGACACCCACACACGTTTCATCAACGTTCTCCAAACAATCTGCTCGTCACCTCAAGGAAGGTGATGGAAGGACTGTCACCCTGACCAAGCACAGCCTGGCCACTGCCGACAACCTCCTCATCATCATCCTGCTCTTTCTCCTCCTCTTTCTCTTTCTCCTCTTTCTCCTCCTCCTTCTTCTTCTTCTCCTCCTCCTCCTTCTCCATCCCAGGGGGGACATTGGGCAGCATCTGCCAAGGGAAGGCTTCCACCAGCCGAAAAATGCCATCCCCACCATGTCAGGGCACTGGGGACAGATGAGCACAATTGGTGGCATCGCTCAATTTATTTAAGGACAGAGAGAGATGAAGGGCACAGCAACGGGCTGTGAGTGAAGCCTGTGTGGAGGAGGAGGAGGAGGGACGGGGAAGGGAACGTTATCTCCTCCTCCTGGCATAGCCTCAACCCTTCATCTCCACCTTGGGGGGGAAAAACAAGTGAAAAAAAGACCCTCCAGAGTTTGTAACTGGATTATTTTTTTTAAAAAAAGCAAAACCCAATAGCACGTGAGGGCTACAGCGAACTGTGATTCTTCTTCATCCCACCAGACTCTTCCCAGGGGTTAGTAAAGATGCTGATGACTCGGTGAGGAGAGGAAGGCTCATTAGTCTGCCGTGCCAGAAAGTTGGAAAATCAGTGGATGGATTTTAGTCCAGAAAAAGGGCAGAGGGTAGAATAAAAAAAAAATACATATAAAAAAATTAAAATATAATTGAAGAGAACCAAACCAGGGTATTTCCAGAGGGACTGATCCTCCAAGGACAGAGATGAGCGGTCACTGAACCTGCGCCCGAAAAGCCAGGCTGCATCTGGGATGGGCCAACCGGGAGTCAACGGGAGAGAGAAAAACGTGATTTACTGGGAGAACCATCACGGGCCGTCGGCAACATCCCCCACGCATCCGGGGAGGAAAAACCCCGCGCTTCTCTCCTGAGGCGGGTTTTGTACACAGAGAGAGAAAAATCCTCCAGGGAAAGGCAAACGCTCCTGTGCTTTGGGAATGAGCTGCCCAGCGCTTGGGACAGGAGTTATCCCCCCACCGGGACGTGGTGGCTCGGAGAGGGGCAGGGAGGCCAGCACTGGTCACTGGGCTGACGGGAACCGTGAGTCCCCACTGCAAAAAATCACCCTTGAGGTGTCTCGAGCAAGAAACAACAAAGCCAAGGCTTAAACCTTGGATGAAGGCTCGCACCCCCACAGCTCATCCTCCGGAGAGCGTGCTTCAGGTGGGTCTTCTCTTCAGACATCCCTCTCTAATCCCTGCCTTGAATGGAATCACAGAATGGTTTGGGTGGGAAGGGACCTTACAGCCCCATCCCAGTGCCACCCCCTGCCCTGGGCAGGGACACCTCCCACCACACCAGGTTGCTCCAAGCCCCCTCCAACCTGGCCTTGAACCCCTCCAGGGATGGGGCAGCCACAGCTTCTCGGGGCAACCTGGGCCAGGCTCTCACCACCCTCACAGCAAAGAAGGTCTTCCCCACATCTCAGCTCCATCTCCCCTCTTTCAGGGTCAACCCCTTCCCCCTCCTCCTAGGGCTCCCCTCCCTCATCAAGAGTCCCTCCCCAGCTTTCCTGGAGCCCCTTGAGGGACTGGAAGGGGCTCTAAGGTCTCCCCGGTGCCTTCTCTTCTCCAGGCTGAACCCCCCCAAAATTCTCTCAGCCTGTCCTCATGTTTGCAAGTGTCTCATTAGAGCTGTCTGGCTTCTAATGGCCACTGATAATCACGAAGACGAGTAAGACAATATTATTTGAAGCTTTAAACTTTCCCTAGGCACACCACCCCATAAACTGCCAGCTCCCACCCCCATGTTTGGTGATCTCTGGAAACCTGCAGACACCCCGTTCCTCCTGCCGTTCCTCCTGCCGGCTGCCCAACCCCTCTGTGCTCGGCCTTCATTCCCCATTGCCCTCGGCCTGACCTCAGCACCCGCCTCCAGACCTTCACAGCATTGAATAGGAACCCAAAGCCATGATGGGAGGATGGTGATGGCCCATACGGGCATCTCCAGTAGCCCGCACTGCCAACCCCGAGGCTCTTCTGTTCCTCTTCCCCACCTTCTGCTAACCCTGAGGCTCTTCTACTCCTCTTCTCCAACTTCTACCAACCCCGAGGCTCTTCTGTTTGTCATCTCTGCCTTCTACCACCCCTGGGGCTCTTCTATTCCTTGTTCTCACCTTCTACCAACCCCAAGGCTCTTCCATTCCTTTTCTCCACCTTCCACCAACCCTGAGGCTCTTCCATTCCTCTTTTCCACCTTCTATAACCTTGAGGCCCTTCTGTTCCTCTTCCCAAACTTCTACCAACCCCGAGGCTCTTCCATTCCTCTTCCCTGCCCTCTACCCAGTCAAACAGACTTTGGATGATGTCTTCACTAGAAAATTACCCGAATCAAGCATAACTAAAAAGGCTGCTGCAGCGATCGCTGGCAGCGCGGGGTGCCCTCTCCCAGCTGGAACTCGGAACCATGAGCTCCAGCTGCTGTCAGTGCCTGGAACCGCTCCTCAGTTCTCCCGTCCACTTGTGCAAGAGCCAGAGATGGGAAACTGTGTTTGGACAATGCATTTTTGAGAGAAGCAAGGCCAAATCTGGGTCAGTTTATCATGGGAAGAGTGGTCAGGGCCGATTCACCAACCTTTCGCAGAGGAGGAGACAGCCTTCACTTCCCCCAGGAGCTCAGCAGTTGGGAGAACGAAGGGCACAGGGTGACCCAAGCTCAGTCCCTTCCTCCTAGAGATCTAGGACCACCCACCACCTTCTCCAGCAGCCCCATTCCTCCCAGCTATTTGTATGGGAACAGTCACTGGTAAAGAGGGATTGAATGCCCGTGGTGATGACCACCACACCGCAGAGGAGATGGGGCATGAGGGTGTCCATCTTTGTTCCAGAAAATGTCTAATGGGTCGTTACAGGCAGAGGCAGCGTCACCACAACAGACTGCTCCTCCCCATCCAGAATGGCAAGGGGCAAGTCATAGAATCATGGAATCGTTTGGGTGGGAAGGGACCTTACAGCCCCTTCCCAGTGCCACCCCCTGCCCTGGGCAGGGACACCTCCCAGCAGACCAGGTTTGCTCCAAGCCCCCTCCAACCTGGCCTTGAACCCCTCCAGGGATGGGGCAGCCACAGCTTCTCGGGGCAACCTGGGCCAGGCTCTCANCAGCAGAGGGGCTCCAGCCCTCCCTGAATCCTCGTGGTTCTCCTGGACCAAAGCTGTGCATGAGGGGGTGTCCAAGTCCTTCTATATCCCAAACAAGTGCTCTGGCCAAGAAGACAATGCACTTCATTGTCCTTTCTCACTTTCCTGAGCCCAGCCCTTGCCTTTGGCTCTTTCTGCAAATGCATAAATCCAGAGAGTTGAACAGAACAGCCCGCAGATGATTAAATGATGACTCATAATGTCTACAAACTACTAGTTCTGCTGAATTATAGAATCACAGAATTAACAGGCTCCAAGCAACCCCAGCAGTGATGGTCCCGCACTTACAGACATTCCTGACCCTTCATGACTAACGATTTGTCTTCGGTCATTTAAAAATCGAATTTAAGTACCTTAATTCCTCCTAACACATGTCAACTATGGCCCCAGGCCCCCGGCAGACGCAGACTCACCGCGCGCGGCCGAGAGGGACCACGTACATTGTATGGACATGGGAGACACCAGCTCTTCGTCCAAATCGTCCACGTCGTCAGTCATGATGAAGTGGGAGGGGTTTGGGCGGGGGGTGCCCATCCAGCTGGGGTCGATGTTGAGGGCTGAGGCCAGGCTGTGGATGCCAGGGTTGTTGACGATCTGGAAGCCGCAGAGGATCTCGATCTGCTGCCAGCGATGGAGCCGCTCCCGCAGCGCGGCCGTCACCTCGCTCAGGGCTTGCCTGGAAGGGAGGGGAAACAAGGGGAAATGGAGGGAGAGGAGGGAAAACACACCGGGAATTGCCTGAAACAGGGAGTCTGGTGGTCTGGCTTTGCAACCCAATACTCCGGACATCTTTCCTTCCACTTGCAGGAATACAGGAATTAAAAAAAGACAGCAACGACTGACATTTCCAGGGATCACAGAATCACAGAATGATATGGGGTTGGAAGGGACCTCTGGAGATCACCTAGTCCAACTCTCTGCCAGAGCGCATCCCACCCAGAGCAGGTCCCACTGGAACGTGTCCAGGCTGGGTTTGAATGTCTCCAGAGAAGGAGACTCCACCACCTCCCTGGGCAGCCTATTCCAGGGCTCTGCCACCCTCACAGGGAAGAAGTTCCTCCTGTTTAGGTGGAACTTCCCATGTTCAAGTTTGTGCCCATTTCCTCTTGTCCTGTCCCTGGGCATCACTGAAGATAGACTGGCCCCATCCTCCTGACACCCACCCTTTCAGTATTTATAGGTGTTGATCAGATCCCCCCTCAGCCTTCTTTTCTCCAGACTCGGGTCTGTAACCCCCAAGAGGAATAAGGGAAGCCATTGAGCAGATACTCACTTTGCGGTTAAGATTTTATGATCAACATCATCGAGAGACGAGCTGTGAGCCACGTGAAACGTCCCAAACAGGGTGTTTCGCTTCTTCTTGATTTTCTCAGCCTGGAACATCAACAGACAGAGGTCACAGGAAGAAGACGACCTTACGTTTCCTCCGGGACGAGAACATCCTGGATGGGCTGATCCAGAAATAGCCCCCGCAGCTGTTTGCACACAGGGGAATAGCGCGAGCGGGGTTTTTACTGAGGGATGTTATTCTTCCCGGTGCGGCGGGCGAGGAATTCCTCAGCAGCGAGCAGCAGGTCGCTGTGGGTTTCATGCTCCTCCTTGGCCCTTCTCCCAGTTTCCCCCAGTGGCAGGGAACTGAACCAGTGACCTCAGCCAGCAAAGGGCTCTCATAACGCCTTGTTTTGTCTTTATTTCGCAGGAACACTGTTAAAGCCCCAGGGTCGGTGGTTTGGGGAGGATTTATTTTCTTTTGGGGCTGGTTTTTTTTTTTTTTCTTGCCTTCTCTCTGTGGCACGAGGTAAATCCCAAACGAAATCTCCCCACGTGGCTCTGGGGACCCAGCGGCATAAACTCCAGGCTGACGAAACGCCAACCGAGGAGAGGAGCACTGACACAGCCAAAGAAAAGCCATCAAAATGGTAAAAAGGCTCAGAAAAAAAAAACATACTAAGGTGGGGAAATTTCCCAAGACTGGCAGCTCTGCTCGCTGTGAACGTCCCCGGGGACAAACACAAGTCAGGACAGCGTCCCCGCAGCCTGGGGCTTTCTGGTTGGCAGAGAAAAATGGGAAACAACTGGGAATACAGAAATGATTCATTGCTACAGACGTTAGAGAATTTGTTGCCTGTGCACGTAAATCACCTACAGCGGGGATTAGCCTTAATAGGTGCAAAACCTTCTGCTTTCTGCCGACCCAGGGCGCCGTGGCACAGGCAGTGATCCAGGCCCTGCACCGTACTGGGGGGTCCAGACCCCCCCGGGATGGGCCAACGCAGCTGATGGGTTCAGCACAGCCGTGCCCTGAGCAGCTCGTTATCATTTTCAGCCCCTATTACACCTCTAAGAAGCTTTGGATTGCACTTTAAATAGAAAAAAAAAAGCAAATTATAAGGGAAATATAGAAGGTGGAGAGACACCACCTCTGCAGGTGTCAATACAGGCTGGGGATGGAGGGATGGGGAGCAGCCCGGAGGAGAAGGACTTTGGGGTGATAGTGAGGGGAAAAGCTGGCCACAGGCAGACAGAGTACACTGGCAGCCCAGAAAGCCCCCCACACCCTGGGCTGCATCCCCAGCAGCGTGGCCGGCAGGGCCGGGGGGGGTTCTGCCCCTCTGCTCTGCTCTGGGGAGACACCCCCCAAATGCTGCCTCCAGTTCTGGGGCCACCAACAGCAGAAGGACACGGAGCAGTTGGAGCGGGGCCAGAGGAGGCCACAGAGATGCTGGGAGGGCTGGAGCCCCTCTGCTGGGAGGGGGGGCTGAGAGAGTTGGGGGGGTTCAGCCTGGAGAAGAGAAGGCTCCGGGGAGACCTTGGAGCCCCTTCCAGTCCCTAAAGGGGGGGGCTCCAGGAAAGCTGGGGAGGGACTCTTGATGAGGGAGGGGAGCCCTACGAGGAGGGGGAAGGGTTGGACCCTGAAAGAGGGGAGATGGAGATGAGATGTGGGGAAGAACTTGTTTGGTGTGAGGGTGGTGAGAGCCTGGCCCAGGTTGCCCTGAGAAGCTGTGGCTGCCCCATCCCTGGAGGGGTTCAAGGCCAGGTTGGAGGGGGCTTGGAGCAACCTGGTCTGGTGGGAGGTGTCCCTGCCCAGGGCAGGGGGTGGCACTGAGGGGGCTGTAAGGTCCCTTCCCACCAAAATCATTCTATGATTTCGTTTTCACTCCCCAAACCTTTCCCCACGAGTGTGAGGGGAGGACCCAGGGACAAAGACGCTGAAATTCTCACCCCTTCCTTGGCCACCAGCAGCTGCTTCTCTGCATTCTGTTTCTTGATGTTGTAGTACTGGACCTCCACCTCGTGGGTCAGCTGGAGCCACTTCTGCAGGGCCTCTGGCGCAGCCCAGCTGCAGTGGGACTCCAGCTCCTTCTCCGCGTTCTTCAGCGCCATCCGCACCTGGGAGAGAAGCGGCCGAGCCGGCGTTGCAGCAGCAGCGGGGACAACCTGTCCTCCTGAGAGGTCACCCCAACTGCTGGCTGCCAACCCAGCGATTTGAAGGCACCAGCAAAAAAAGAAAAAGGAAAAAAAGACTCCACACAACTTAATCTTACTCATGAAAGAAGCAACAGTCACCAGGAGGAGAGGCGGTGCTGCAGGCAAGCAGGAGAAAGGAGCCACCCAACAGAGAAGAGCCACTAAGAGACAAGCCTTCTGCTGGGATACCCAGATCATCCCGCAGTGCTTTGATCCCAAAGGTGACCTCCTTCCTCAAAAACCTCAAGCCGCCACCATGCTGTCCTCCCTTGGCACCTCAGGCCAATGCCAATGGTGTGAGGTTCAACAAGGCCAAGGGCCGGGTCCTGCCTTTGGGTCACACCAACCCCATGGACACTCCGGGCTGGGGGAAGAGTGGCTGGAGCTGCCCCACAGAAAAGGACCTGGGGGTGTTGGTCAACAGGGGCTGAACATGATCCAGCAGCGTGCCCAGGTGGCCAAGGAGGCCACCAGCATCCTGGCCTGTGTCAGGAACAGTGTGGCCTGCAGGACTGGGGCAGTGACAGTCCCCCTGGACTGGGCACTGCGGAGGACCCACTTCAAGGACTGGGTCCAGTTTTGGGCCCCTCCCAACAGGAAAGACCTTGAGGGGCTGGAGTGTGTCCAGAGAAGAGCAACGGAGCTGGTGAGGGGTCTGGAGCACAAGGAGAAGAGTCTGGAGAACCTCTGAGGGAGCTGGGGGCGTTCAGCCTGGAGAACAGGAGGAGACCTCCTTGCTCTCTCCAAGTCCCTGAAAGGAGGGTGTAGCCAGGTGGGGTTGGTCTCTTCTCCCAAGGAATAGGCCATGGGACAAGAGGAAATGGCCTCAAGTTGTGCCCGGGGAGGTTTAGGATGGAGCTTGGGAACAATTTCTACCTGGAAAGGGCTGTGAAGCCTTGGCAGAGGCTGCCCAGGGCAGTGGTGGAGTCGCCATCCCTGGAGGGATTTCGGAGCCGGGCAGACGTGGTGCTGAGGGACGTGGGTCAGTGGTGGGTTTGTCAGTGGTGGGTTGATGGTTGGACTTGAGGGTCTGAAAGGTCCCTTCCAACCTTCACCATTCCATGGTTCTATGATCCTCAGCTCTCAGCAGAGCTGTCCTGCTCTCCCTCTCCACACCAGCTCCTCTGCCTCACCACAGCATCGCCCGCAGGGAAACCCTCCAGCGTTGAGGGCCCCACGCATGAGCTTCTTAAAAGAGACTCAGGCTTTAGGTGCAGATATTCAGGGCGTTTGTTGCAGCCGCCAGAAATCTCTGCTCCGCACAACGCCCAGATTCTCCTCCGGAGGCAGAAGCGCTGACAGCCCCGTGCCGGCATCGCTTCTTCTCCTTTAGGTCCTGAGCCAAACAGAGGGAGCTCGTCAAGAGACAACTTTCACACTGGAGCAAGCCGAGAAAAATATTTAGACATAAACCATGTGCTGCTTGGTCAGGAAAAGAAATAACACGTCTGGAATCAGCAGTTTCTGCCGCTTTCTGGGGGACTCTCCTCCTGTCCCAGCTCAGTCTCCTCCACACACCACCGCTCTGGTCTCCTCCACACACTCACTCATCTCGCTGGAGAAGGGAGCGATTACAAAATTAGAAGGAAAGTGGGTGACTTGTACAAGTTGAAGATACCAAACCCTTATATAAAAGCATTTCATGCTGGAGACCATCAGGAATTAACGTTTCTCTCCAATTACACATGATGTAGAGAGACTTTAATAAACAAACCTGAAGCCTGACACGAGCCCTGCAAGGAGTTAACGTGTCCCACATTGGAGGAACCAAAGGATGGTGACCTCAGCCCAGAGCGGTGGTGGATTGGACAACTAAAGGGGCTACAGAAGAGCTGGGGAGGGACCCTTGATGAGGGAGGGGAGCCCTAGGAGGAGGGAGAAGGGTTTGACCCTGAAAGAGGGGAGATGGAGATGAGATGTGGGGAAGAACTTCTTTGCTGTGAGGGTGGTGAGAGCCTGGCCCAGGTTGCCCCGAGAAGCTGTGGCTGCCCCATCCCTGGAGGGGTTCAAGGCCAGGTTGGAGGGGGCTTGGAGCACCCTGGTTTGGTGGGAGGTGTCCCTGGATGGAATTGGATGGTCTTTAAGGTCCCATCCCACCCAAACCATTCTAAGATTCTATGAACTCTTCAACTCTAGCCCCTCCAGGCTTAGGAGGGTGTACGTGGTCATACAGTGTACAACGGACTCCTTTGCTGCTGAAATAAACCAGCCCTAAGCACCTTCAAGAGCTTCCATGGTCCCCACAAGCCCTGTCCCACCAAGGCAGGCCTTTTCCTAGCAGAGGTGGAGCTGGGAGGGAAGGTCCATCTACACAGTCAGGGCCACACTGGTGTCACTGGGATGATGGATGTTGTCTGTTCCATTTTCTCTTTCGGTTCTCCAGGGCCATGGTCTAATAATCCTACAGACAGTGGCCGGACCCTTCCCAAGGTCCCAGTGCAGGATCCCACATCCCGGTGTTGGTGCCTCCTCGCTCCTCATAGAGCACAGCCGCCAGTGGGCTGCAGATAAGTGGGTTTTTTAAAACATTGCTCAAAGTTGGATCTTTTCCCTTAACGTGTTATTTAAATTCAGTCGTGTCTCCCCACGCCTGGCCCAGGTGTCATTTCCAGTGAGCCAAAAGCACCAGGTTCTGCACAGATACTTGAAATCGCATATTTTATCCTGGAGGACGTTTGCACAGTCCATCTAGGAGCAGCCAGGAGGCACCGCACAGAAAAGGTCAACTACTCCTGTGTGATTTAGTCCTGTTGAGCATAACTTTTGCCTAAACCATTCAAAAAGTCATAAATTCCGACCCGCAGACCCCAGGAAGGTGGTTTTTCCACCCCCCTGAGACCAGCAGCACCAGGCGCTGCTCCCACCGCAGGCAGAACTGAGACCACGATCCGCAAGCGTCTGGGATTTAGGAATACGGAAAACGAGCGGGCAGGAGATCTGGGCACTTGGGGTGGAGGAGTGCTCAAAACATCCACAGGAACAAGGGGTTTTTATGGAACGGTGGAAAAGGGAAGCGGTGCGGAACAACAGCCAAGGACGGGTGGTTGAGATGAGCCATGACACGGTGGTGTCCGAAACACAAAACCGTCTCGGTTCTGGAGGGGAATCAACACAAACTGGAGGTACATTGTGTGTCTGTGTTGTCCTGTGAAGATTTCTGAGATCCTGTATTTTGATTACTAAGAGCAAGAATTTCTAGAGCAAGGAACACCCAACTCCACTGGGAGCTTCCAAACCCTCCAGTATCATCTTAAAGAAGGTCTTGTTTGAATATTGCCTGGGACCCAAGAATATCTGGAAATAGGATGAGTTTTAGGGTCAGTGGGAGTGACTGGTTAATGTCATCTGTGGTCGACAGCTGGGAGGGTGAGGGTGTTATAATCACACGGTGTAGGTCAGGTGGGGACAACCAATACTCACCCCAGCATCGCATCCCTCCCGGAGGCCTCTGAGAAACAACAGAGCGGTTCAGTCACCTCTGGCTTCACGGGTTTCTCACCAAATAAAAGTTGGGGGGGTGGGAAGAGGGAGGGATGAGCCCTTCTCCAACGGTCAGGAGCAGGCGGGGTACAGGGGCTGGGGTTACAGGAGGAAGGTCACATCCTTAATTAATGGCTCATAATATATGATGGGATTTCTGTGTGTGAACACAGATGCCCCGATGCCTGTCCCGAGCCCAGTGACTGCCCCATCCCTGGAGGGGTTCAAGGCCAGGTTGGAGGGGGCTTGGAGCAACCTGGTCTGGTGGGAGGTGTCCCTGCCCAGGGCAGGGGGTGGCACTGGGGGGGGCTTTAAGGTTCCTTCCAGCCCAAACCATTCTATGGTTCTATGATTCTATCTATGACTGTGGGGAGGCTGGAGGACCAGTTAGAAGAACAATGTTGGATGATGTAGAGATGTAGAGAGGTGGGGGTCGGTCTCTTCTCCCGAGGAACAGGTCATGGGACAAGAGAAACTGGCCTCAAGTTGCCCCAGGGGAGGTTGAGGATGGAGCTTGGGAAGAATTTCTTCCTGGAAAGGGTTGTGAAGCCTTGGCAGAGGCTGCCCAGGGCAGTGGTGGAGTCGCCATCCCTGGAGGGATTTCGGAGCCGGGCAGACGTGGTGCTGAGGGACATGGGTCAATGGTGGGTTTGTCAGTATTGGGCTGATGGTTGGACTCCGTGATCTCAAAAGTCCCTTCCAACCTGGACCATTCTATGATGAGACCAATCCCTGTCCCACTGCTCCCCAGTTACCCGGTGGCCCAGGACACTCATTCCTCGTTTATCAGTGGAAACCCTGAATTCATGCCTCGTTTTCTTCCCCATCCTCCGCGGTGGCACAAAATGCTGGGCACAGTCACACTGGGAGGATGTGCCGATGGCCCCAGAATGTTCCTGGTACGGGCCTGGCTCACCTAATTTTGGCTCACACAATTTCAGTTTAAACTGATATTTGCCAAACTCATTTCTTTTTTTTTGCCAGCAGCACATTATGCACCCCATTCTGCCCAGGCAGAACATACATTGCAAGGTATAACTCAGGGATGTACTTTCCTGCAAGGCTGAATTTAAAATTAATATTTTTTGAGAATTGTGTGAACTTTAACTTTGCTGTAGAGATTTCTAATTTAGAGCTAAATTTCCTTGAAGCAAATTTCCTTTATACACATTTCTGACCTACAAGAAAACCTGGTAAGAACATCCAAACTCATTCTAAATATCTCCTAAAAACTTGAATAAATACAAAAGGAAAAAAGAAAGAGCTTATGGTTTGGAGTTAGAAGTCAGAGGGCTGAGCTACAGGCCAAGTTCAACAATTCTCCTTCTGCAGGTCAAGCAGGGACAATGAGCATCACCATCAAGACATGTTCCTGCTGTCCAACACGGTGTTGAACGCGTGGACGGAGCGTACCCTCAGCATGTTTTCTGGTGACACAAAGCTGGGAGGAGTGGGTGACACACCAGGAGGCTGTGCTACCATCCAGTGAGACCTGGACAGGCTGGAGAGTTGCAGGGAGAAGAACCTCATGATGTTCAACAAGGGCAAGTGCAGGGTCCTGCATTGAGGGAAGAATAACCCCATGGCTCAGGACGGGTTGGAGGGGACCTGCTGGAGAGCAGCTCTGAGGAGAAGGACCTGGGAGTCTTGGTTGACAACAGGATGACCATGGGCCAGCAATGTGCCCTTGTGGCCAAGAAGGCAAATCATCTCCTGGGGGACACCAAGAAGAGTGTGGCCAGCAGGTGGAGGGAGGTCATCCTCCCCCTCTGCTCTGCCCTGGGGAGGCCACAGCTGGAGCACTGGGACCAGTTCTGGGCTCCCCAGTTCCAGAAGGACAGGGAACTGCTGGAGAGGGGACAGCAGAGGGCTACAAAGATGATGAGGGGCCTGGAGCATCTCTCTGATGAGGAAAGGCTGAGGGACCTGGGGCTGTTCAGCTGGAGAGGAGCAGACTGAGGGGGGATTTCATTGATTCTGAGCAAGAGCTAAAGGGTGGGGGGCAAGAGGATGGGGCCAGACTCTTCCCAGTGGTGCCCAGGGACAGGACAAGGGGCAATGGGCACAAACTGGGATGCAGAAAGTTCCATCTCAACATGAGGAGGAACTTCTTCACTGTGAGGGTGGCAGAGCCCTGGAAGAGGCTGCCCAGAGAGGCGGTGGAGTCTCCTTCTCTGGAGACATTCAAACCCCACCTGGACACATTCCTGTCCAACTTGCTCTGGGTGGACCTGCTCTGGCAGAGGGTTGGACTGGGGGGTCTCCAGAGGTCCCTGCAGCCCCCGACCAGTCTGTGATTCTGTGTAATTCTGTACGGGGGATGTGAAACGTGAAGTAGTGGAAGAAATACTTGGATGTTTTCCTGCACAGAGGGGAGTGGGAAAGCCAAGGCGGAAGAGCATTATAAGCAGAAGATCACTGGGTTTCTCGGAAGGGTGAAGCAGAGTGAGGAGCTGCCTGCTGTTCCCGGTCTCCTCTGGACCTGCACCCAGGTCTGGTTGGACCCTTACCTGCTCCAGCTCCTGCTCAGCATATTTCTGCCTGCTCAGCTCGTTCTCTGTGCCCTCCCGCAGCTCTCGCAGCCGGTGAGCCTCCTGCTTGGCGATGCTGATCTCATCTTGCAGCTTCTTCTCCAGGTGCACCTTCTCCACCTCCACGGAGCGATGCTCCTCTTGGGCCTTCTGCAACCTGGAAAAGACAGAGAGTGAGAGCCCAAGTCTGAGCCTGCTGCGCGACCTGAGCTCTGCTGAGGGAGTCCAGGGGGCAAGCACTGGCCTGTCACAATCTAGACCAACCCTATGGTTATTTACTCTGTGTTGATGTCAACAGAGATCTGGAAGGTCAAGGAGAATGTTCATCATGCCTGGGAAGAAATTACATTGTCAATTCCACACTCTCAACTTTATTTCATGTATTAAATACTCAGTGCATATTTCCTTAATTTTCTAAACCACATCAAGATTTCCTTTATCAAGCCCCAAATTAATTTGAAATTTCAGTGTTTTTACAAAAATTAAGACCTTTGTCTTTAATTAAAAAATAAGGGAGGGGAAGATCTGCCGGAGCAGGTATGAACCGCCAGATGGGACGTCTCCATGTTCCACTTCAAAAGCGTTCAAATTCAGACACGTCTTAATCTTGCCTGGAAGTTATTATTTTTCCTCGTGATGGGATTAAATGGGTAGGAATTACATACAGCGACAAAAAGCAGTAAGAGATTACTTGTACCCGGTCAGCAGAGCTCAAGCTTTCGGCCTGGAGAGGCTCAGCCTCTGAAGGAGACCCCACCGCAGCCACAGCGAGGTCTTTCGGGGTTTCCACCTTTGTGTTTTTGGGGGAAACTGGTGGAAACTCGCACAAGTTCAGTGTCTTAAATTGGCATCAGGAAGGAACCTCGTCCCTGCGGGACTGGGGTCTCCTGGAAGGGAGCAGTAAAGTCCCTGGTTGCGGCCACGCACCCAACCCCTAGTCCCAGCAGACCCTCTCTGGGTGGTCCCACCTGCTTCTGGAGACATCGCCATTGGCCAGTATAAGGGGAAAAAATAAAGATTTGGCAAATATTCTGTTGAAATGCAACAAAGAGGTTCCCTTCATAATGGGCCTGAAAAACCACGTTGAACAAGTGCCACCAATGAAAGAAACAAGAGTATTAAAGGGTTTCTTGCAAGAACGAGCCTCATGATCCAAATGAAAAATAACTTTTTGGTTGTTTTTTGTTGTTTGGTTTTTGTGGGTTTTTTTCTTTGTTTTTTTTTTTTTTTTAATGGTGGCAACAAATAAACCCTGGAAGCAAATTCCTGAGGAATGTGGCACATCCATCTTTCGACAACTTCAAACCAAGATGTGATGAGTTTCCAAAACCTGTACTTCAGCTACTGGATTGAACACAACAAGGTGTTGGGGCTCACGCTGTCAGAAACCAGATGCATCGATCTGTCCCACCCTTTAAACTTCAACTTCTCTTCCAAAAATTATTCTAGTTTGAGATAATGAAAGTTGGAGAACCTCATGCTGCCTGAGCAGCAACACTATTTTTCACCCAGATCAAACTGAGGAAAATCCCATTTTCTGCCAGGGGAAGCAAAGCTCTGTCTGTTCTCCCCCAAAACCAGCCCCTTCCCCTGCGGGCACCCCCTGCCCTGCCCAGGCACCTCCTAGGGATTGGTGGGACCTTAAATGAGGTGCCAACCTACACTGATGCTACCACCAACATTTGTGAGGTTGGTGAGGCACCAGCTCAATCAGCAACACCAGTAGCCACTCAAAGCAGACAGATTTTCAGTGACCAAGTAAAACTATTCATACAATGAAAAACCAGGCCAACAAACCCATCTTACAACCCCAAGCGGAACCATCTGAGCCAGAAATAAGTATTTCAAGGGCATAAAAATCTTCTCCCGCTCAAGATCTTCACCATTCAAACTGGAGAGCAAACCAATGGAGCAATGTGAGGGGAGACAGATGAGAGGGGATAGCGAGGTCTGGCCCCAGGTGGGCTGTACCTGGGCTGCAAATGACAAATAATGACATAAATAAAACAAAAAATAAATAAATGCCACATTGGGAGGGCTCTCCTGGGCTCCCCGAGCAGCTCCTGCTCATCCTGGACCTGCTGGGGACTAAAGAAAAGGGAGAAGCCAATCCTTGCAGAGGATCCATCACATGCAGAGGTGTCCATTGTCCAGCCTGGGATGGAAGTGGTTGGGTGTTTGGTGAGAGGGGACCTTCTGGATCCCAGCCAAGGACTCCTCTCCCTCAGGCTCCTCCTCGGCACCCAGATGGCACCGAAAACCAGGCTGGATGGGCTGGACTCTCATCTTCCGGGACGTTGGCTCTCGTCTTGGAAAAGGCTTGTTTTCAATTTACAGCTCCGTTGAGAAACTCAAGTGTTTTTCTTCCCAATTTAAGGAGACTCTTGCCAAGACATTCCAAGTTTTTAGATAAACCCACGCTCCCTGCCCTGCGCACCAGAGCTACAGCTCTTCCATACTAGGGAATCCCAAACCACCCAAATATCTCTGTTTAAAGGAGAAATTCCCCTTTACTGTGACGCAGAATGGGAAGGAATTTTATCCTGAAGTTACTTCTCCAAGGCACTCTAACACCGTGTTTTCCCTCACTACCATTTTTCCGTGACAGCAGAGCCCGTATTTTCTTACGTTGGTTAAGGACAAGACCACGCGTTGTGTATTCCCATGGAAACCCAGCCAAGCTCCATCAGATGACAGTGTCTTCAGAGCTGCACTTGAAATGAGGGCAAGAAACCAAGGTTCAGCTGGAGACTTCACAATTCAGGAGCAGATCTTCAACACAGTCAGTAGATCTTCAATAAGGACCTTCAGTCACCAGTAGGATGTGCCAAAACATGAACTTTTCTATCTTGATGGGTCATTTAAGTGACTGGGAAGTGCCACTGTAGAAGGATGGTCTCAAAAAGTACTTTGAAGGTGAACAAAAAGTGGGTTTTTGTATCAATCCTCCCTTCCCAACTCTTCAAGAGCATATCAGGTCGTCAAATACCAGTGTGAGTCTTTGGCAACTGGAAAGGCATCCCATGCCTTCAGGAGGTCTTCCCCTTCAGGGAGAGGAGGCATCCCATGCCTTCAGCACTCAGCCTTTCAGCGCTGAGTGTCAATGAGCCAGGAGAGGAGGTTACTTCAAGCTCCAGAGAGAAAATTCTAGAAGTTTCCAAGCAGAACTTCAGAACAAGTCCCCGGGAACTGGTTCTGTTGGTAGATTTTGCCACTTCTACAGTGGCAGAGGACCACAGCTGAACCTTGCTGGAGCTCAGGGATGAAGAAGCCAAGGTGAATTCCGCCCTCTTCAGAGAAGAATGAGATCAATCCTCTGCCAAGAGGCCCCACAAGCCCCGGGAATTAATTCACCTCCTGCTTCTCAAGCTCCAGCTCGGTGACCTCTGCAGAGGACAAGCCCTCCCAAGCTGCACACCTCGCAGAACATCACAAGCTGCTCCGGCTTAAGACTCAAGCTATGCTTAGTATACGTGGTTTTGGGTTTCTTCTTATCTGGCTTTAGAGCATTAGTTGAGCATCTACTTGTTTACGTGGCTCTGCCCTCGGCTGCAGATCCCAAGGTTGTTCCCTACACGGCATGTTCACAGCAGCCGGTGTTGGGACCTCTGGTGTGACCTGCTCCTCGGCGACACCCAGCAGAGACCTACCGCTGCTCCAGGAGATGGATGCTGAGAAGGAATTCCCCTCTTTTTCTGCCCACGGGAAAAAAAAAATCTTTTTCTTTGGGCTACGTCTAACCCACAATGTGAAATTGCAGAAAGCTTTGTGAAATCAGCTGTGGATTGGAGCCGGCTCTACTGCAGGCAGAGAGGAAACGGACTTCAGTCAATCTCCATGCCAAGAAGAACGCAGGTCACGTATCCGCGCGACTGCCAGTGGAACGTGCCCAGTTTGGCACCATCACCTCGGGACTCTCTCAAGCATCTGCCCTCCATGGAGACACCAATCGATGGGATCGTGCTCCAAGAAGAAAGGCTTTCAAGCAACGCTCACGTGCAGAATGATTCCCCGAAGGCTGTCATGGGCACAGAGGCAAGAAATCGGGCTACAGCCATAGAATCATAGAATGTCTTGGGTTGGAAGGGACCTTTAAAGGTCATCTAGTCCAACCCTCAGCCTTGTGGGTACCTCGCAGGGTTTCCAAGGACTCAGCTGCTTGCAAAAGTCTCCACAGGAGATTGACATCCTCGGGATCTTGGCCAAGGGGAACGCAGCCATCAACTCATACGGCAGCCAAATCAAGGCTTATGCTCCAAAATCACACTTAAAACTAATGAAAAATAGTCACAGCCCAAGACTATGCTCTATTATTTGCTAAATCTGCCCTTAAAATGTATCTTATTGCCAAAAAAAACCCACTCGTTTGTCATCAATGGTCTTGAATGCCTTCTTTCCTAGAAGACTCCTGTGTCCATGGAGGGCCTCTTTCGCAGCCTGTTCCCCAACGAGCAGCTTCACTGGAACCACCACAATCTTTTCTGGGAGCAGAGATCACGTTCCTGAAGCTCCAGTATTTTGCCCAAGTGCCCAGAGTTCAACTATTCACATATTAATACTCCAAAATTGGGGATTTTTCATTCTTCCCAGGCGACATTCCAGGGTTTAGGTGTCACCGTGCAGGGAAGTACGAACTTTTACATATGGCCCAGAGAGTTCCAGAGGTGGAATTCCTCCTTCAGCATGCTCTTTCGCCATCGAAAGCCCGGGGGAAACAAACTGATGAGCCTGATGACAAGTTCTGAGCGAGCTGGGTCACCTCCTGCTCCTTTGAGAGGCTCTTCTGCTGCGCTGGGGACAGATTTATGCCATAATTTTGGGGATGGGGATGAGGATCCTGATATATTTTCAGTCTGAGTCAGACCGGGAGTAGAAACCATTGCACGTTTCTCTGCTCCTCTCTAATTGTGGAAAATAAACAGGAAGAACCTATTTGAGATAAAGCAAGGCAGAGTGACCTCTGTCGGGCACAGAGGATGCTCCCATCCATCGAGCTCCCTTGATGTTTTGCTCCGAGAAGCAGCGAAATTCTGAGCGTGGGGAAAGCAGCAAAACTCACCACATGCAACTCTTCCCACAAATTCAGAAACTACTTTTTTCCAACCCAGTAACGACCAACGGAGCAGAGCAGGAACTCAAAGGACAAACCATGAGACAAAAACAAGGGCAGAAAGGAAACAAAACTGCGTGGGAGCACACGGGGCCACGCTCAAGGGTGTCAGCGTGTGCTGGAGGCCACTTCAGAGCAGGAGATGCCGGTGTCACATGCTGTCACTTTGCTCGAGTGGCTTCACGGCCGCGTTTTAGGATTGTTGTTACCATGAGGGTGTTTTTCCCACCCAGGCCTTCCTGTGGCTCACCACAAGTACAAATCAGTAGCACGTCACCACCAAAGAGCAGGCCGAGCGAGCACGTAGACATCTTTACTGCAGCCTGGTGAGGAGCCAGGTGCCCAGTGGAGCTGGTAAGAGGGGCTGGGAGGTCTCCTATAGCCACTCAGGAAGGTGGTGCTGCACAGAAGCACCATGGCTAAAGAGAAAATCTTTCCCGAAACCTAAATGAGGAATAACCTTGCAGGAAAGATCAACAGTTGGACGCTCCTACTGGGTGGATGCAAAAAACCTACCGTTCTTGAAGGTCATGGAGAGACTGTTCCGCTCTGTGGAGCCCTTCCAGGTCTTTCATCATCTTCTTCATGTGCTCCTTTGAATAGCGGTTCTGGATGTAGGCAAACCAGCAGCCACCCACGCCGATGACGATGGACACCACCAGCATGAAGTCCTTCAGGTGGTTGTGACGAGTTACTGGAAGAGACCAGAGATGCTACTGAATTCAGAAGAACAGGAAAATTAATTCTGCAATGCTTCGTCTGCACCAGGGCAGAAAAGAAGAACTAAAAATAATATTAGAAGGAGTTATGGCCCAGGTTTCACAAAGGGAAAAGATGAGCTACATCGATATTTAAGGGGAAAAAAATAAACCTCCAGAAGAGCTGTGCTCTTTGAGGACAATACCAATAACATCGGATACAAAGGTGTAAGAGCTAAGAAGGAAATAACTTCGTTGAAAAAATACGAGTGTGATCCCAGAGAGGGAGCAGATCAAGCATCAAAGTGTCAGCTGCAAAACTTCCCATCAGAATTACAACTCGGTGTGGAAACCCCCATCTTCAACACTTAGAAAAGCACAGCTACTTAAAAAAGACGTGTGGACGCATGTGAGAGAACCAAGTAAATAAGTGGGGGTTTAAGTGCTAAACAAACACCAAACCCATGACTCACACAGAATTTTTTACTGTTTACTAACTAGGAAATCCTCAACTGTACCAAGAAAGCTGAAAATGAGAAAGAGCAGCTCAGTCAAGAGAGCTGGGACTGAACATTCAGTGTCTGCTGGCTTTAAACTGAAAGAGGGGAGATGGAGAGGAGATCTCAGGGAGAAATTTTTTGCTGTAAGGGTGGCGAGAGCCTGGCCCAGGTTGCCCTGAGAAGCTGTGGCTGCCCCATCCCTGGAGGGGTTCAAGGCCAGGTTGGAGGGGGCTTGGAGCAACCTGCTCTGGTGGGAGGTGTCCCTGCCCAGGGCGGGGGGTGGCACTGAGGGGGCTTTAAGGTCCCTTCCCACCCAAACCATTCTGTGATTCTATGACTGTAAGAACATCTCCATCAGGCACAGACAGGTTAGATCAGCATTTTCACACACGGGAGCCATCACGTAACCGATACTGGGATTCCTTCACGGCTAGGTCCCTTCCCACCCAAACAATATTGCGTTACTCTTCAGCAGAATGCAAACACACACACACAAACATTAAGGATTTGGCCAAAATGAATCACTCCTATGTGAAGCCTTTGGGTGCAGCATCGTGTCAAAGCACGTGCAGCCCCGTCCAAGGGATTCATTGCCCTGTGCCCCATGGGCAGGCGTGAACTGCAGAGAGAGGGGGGGAGCCAAGCAGAAGATGGCACCACGGCGGCCTCAAAACCTACCACAGCAAATAGATGTGTTAGAAATATAAAGGCATTAAACCTGTCGTTTGGAAAAAGCCTTCTGTTGGATCTTGCTTTTCTGACAGATTAATTATTAAGCGAAGAGCAGCTGACATGTGCCATAACTGGGAAAAAATAAGGTTTTTAGAGGCCGGATCCCCGCCAGCAGCAGATGATGGAGGCAGATGCTCCGACTGCATCCTCAGGGCTGCACCACACGCAGCTCATCGTTACCGGGTCACCTCATCATTATTGCGTCAAAGTGCCGGCATCCGACCCCGGTAACGGCACCAAACTCCTTCCGTGACTCCTCCTGGTCACAACCCATCGGGCTGGAAGCACCTTATTCTACCGGGGCCACCATTGCTGGCAGAAAACTCATTTCTGGAGCGACTGGAGTGAGCTGCTGCCATCGGCGGCGGGTGGGGATTCCTCTGCTGATTGAGAGCCAGAAATGAGGAATAAGCCAGCACATTTTTATTATTTTTTTCTTTTTTAAATGTGGCATTTAAAGCTGGTGAGGGGTCTGGAGCACAAGGAGAAGGGTCTGGAGAACTTCTGAGGGAGCTGGGGGTGTTCAGTCTGGAGAAAAGGAGGCTGAGGGGAGACCTTCTCGCTCTCTCCAACTCCCTGAAAGGAGGGTGTAGCCAGGGGGGGTCGGTCTCTTCTCGGAAGGAACAGGCCATGGGACAAGAGGAAACGGCCTCAAGTTGCCCCAGGGGAGGGTGAGGATGGAGCTTGGGAACAATTTCTTCCTGGAAAGGGTTGTGAAGCCTTGGCAGAGGCTGCCCAGGGCAGTGGTGGAGTTGCCATCCGTGAAGGGATTTCGGAGCCGGGCAGACGTGGTGCTGAGGGACATGGGTCAGTGGTGGGTTTGTCAGTGGTGGGTTGATGGTTGGACTCCATGGTCTGGAAGGTCCCTTCCAACCTCCACCACTCTATGGGTCTATGATTGGGCTGTTCATTCTGCAGAAACATAACTACTGCAGCGACCTCTTAGTGCACAAACATAAGAAAGAGGAGACACGCTGACTTTGCTCGAGATAAGCTCACCTGCAAACTCTCAGACACTGGAGAAAATAAATGAGCTTTTCCAGGAGCTACATTTTTATTTTGGAAAGATGAAAAAGCTTGGCACCACCTCCCAAGTTTCCCTGGCTGTTCCTCAGCGAGGAAAACCGCTGGGGCTGAACTCCAGGGAGAACCTCTCTCCTCCTTGCTCCATAGGTCCGGCCTCAGACCCTTCTGGGAACACTTTTGTGTGACTTGGCAGCATTTTCCCAGCAGGGACAGATCCTGGAGGGGGGCAGGAGCTGGGACCAGCTGCCTCCTCCCTCCCACAGCCCCCAGAAACCCAACCCATCCACCCAGTCTGGAGCCAAAGTGGCACCGCTGGGCAGATGGAGGGTCCATGTGGGATACAGGGAGGTCCCCTCTGCCCGACGGATGACCAAAAGGGTGACAGGGGCAGGGGGAGGCTCACCAGGGTCACAGATCATGATAGGAGGAGGGGGAAGGGTTTGACACTGAAAGAGGGGAGATGGAGAGGAGATGGGCGGAAGAACTTGTTTGCTGTGAGGGTGGTGAGAGCCTGGCCCAGGTTGGCCAGAGAAGCTGTGGCTGCCCCATCCCTGGAGGGGTTCAAGGCCAGGTTGGAGGGGGCTTGGAGCAACCTGCTCTGGTGGGAGGTGTCCCAGCCCAGGGCAGGGGGGGGCACTGAGGGGGGCTGTAAGGTCCCTTCCCACCCAAACCATTCCATGGTTCAATGATCACAGCCAAAATATACACAGGGAAGGTCCCTCGGGCAGGCTGTTCGCTTGGGAGGTGTAAACCTAAAGACATAAAGCAAAGTTCACTGTGGAATTGCAGGGTTTAGGGGGTCCCCACAGCCCTGCACCTGGTCTGCACGGAGGAGGGACAGTGATGCTGGTCCCCTGACTGCAATGGAGGGAGAGGGATGGGACCTTTCCAAGCACCTTCCCCCCTTATCTTTGGAAACACCACCGTGTGATCCATCACCCAACACACCACAGGAGAGTTCAATCATCTTCCGAAAACACTCACTTGCAAACTCAACACTAGAGAAATAAACACGGTTAACACCGGCCCTGTTTCCCATCCCGGATGGATTATCACAACATCCTCTTCCTAAGGAGCAGATCCTGGCAAGTTGCTGCAGGTCCGTGATTTTGAAGCCCTTTTATTCAGCGTTTGGAGAAGACGGTGAGGCGGACTCGTCCGGATGGTTTGCCTTCCGCCCACCCATGGCTATTACATCTCTCCTCTCCCTTCCCCGTTTGTTCCACCATTCCCATTCCCTGCCTTGCCGCCTCCCAGCCACCCCGCGCCTGGAGGGAAGGCAAGTCCTGGTGATATCTGCCAGCCCCACCTCAGCTGATTCATCTCCCGCTGCCGTGCCCAGCGCCAACTGGTCTCAGCTCCACCACACGAGCCCTTGACAAACATCCCTCCTCTTCGGTAGCTTTCACCCGAGACAAGCAGGTAAGGAAAGTCAAAGGAAAACCCATTCTAGGGAAAATGTGGCCTTTTCTCTTCCCGAAATGACAGAGCTCAGAGGGTTGTGACCATCGGCTCACAGTCCAGTTGGAGACCTGTAGCTACTGGTGTTCCTCAGTACTGGGTCTGGTCTTGTCCAGCACCTTCATCAACAACATGGGTGAGGGGACAGAGTGTACCCTCAGCACATTCGCAGGTGACACAAAGCTGGGAGCAGTGGGTGACGCACCAGGAGGCTGTGCCACCATCCAGTGAGACCTGGACAGGCTGGAGAGTTTGGGTGAGAGGAACCTCATGATGTTCAACAAGGGCAAGTGCAGGGTCCTACACCTGAGGAGGAATAACTCCATGGACCAGGACAGATTGGGGCAGACCTGCTGGAGAGCAGCTCTGTGGAAAAAGACCTGTGAGCCAGCAATGTGGTGGCCAAGAAGGCCAGTGGTCTCCTGGGGGGCATCAAGAAGAGCGTGGCCAGCAGGTGGAGGGAGGTCATCCTCCCCTTCTGCTCTGCCCTGGGGAGGCCACAGCTGGAGCACTGGGACCAGTTCTGGGCCCCCCAGTTCCAGAAGGACAGGGAACTGCTGGAGAGAGTCCAGCGGAGGCTGCAAGAATGATGAGGGACTGGAGCATCTCTCTGCTGAGGAAAGGCTGAGGGACCTGAGGCTGTTCAGCTGGAGGTCTCCCCGAAGCCTTCTATTCTCCAGGTTGAACCCCGCTAACTCTCTCAGCCCCCCCTCCCAGCAGAGGGGCTCCAGCCCTCCCAGCATCTCCGGGACCTCCTCTAGTCCCTCTCCAACAGTTCCATGTCCTTCTGATGTTGGTGGCACCAGAGCTGGAGGCAGCACTGTGGGAGGGTCTTCCCAGAGCAGAGGGGCAGAATCCCCCCGCCTTGCCCTGCTGGGGACGCAGCCCAGGGTGTGAGGGTCCCAAACCCAAAGCTGATCTCCCCAAGGCTCAACATGTGTGTGACACACACCACTAGTGCAGCTCCATCGGTGCAGGAGCCACACTTGGTTTGATCTCCATGGTGTAAACCATGAGCGTAAGAGAGGCACCACCAAGGTCCCAGTCTATGGAAGACCCAGGAACTCTGTCTCTTATAGAAAGACTGAAAATGATGGAGGATTTGTCACATGAGAACAGAACTTTTGCTGCTCTGTTCAGGAGCTGATGAGAATAACTGCTGCAGGACAAGTCCCTCTTCTCAAGGGTAACGGGTGCCTTTCTGTGGCAGAAGAGTGGGAAGGGCTGCAGGCAGTGACCAGAGAGGGGTTTTGTCATAAAATACCTTTTTCTGGCATAGTTCTACTCGAGCCCAGGCCACCCAGGGAAGAGCTGCGGTGGGTTGTCCTGCCCTGCAGCAGTTCTTCTGGCCAGCCCCATGGGGTGTGGGTCACAACAACCGGGGGACGTCCATCTACCCGACCCGCTGCGGCTGTCACTGCCCCGAGACCCACGTCAAGGAGAAGACGACGGTGTTTTTCCACCCGTGATGTCCCTCCGTCGGCGCTGCCTGCGCAAGGAGGGAGGGCATCAGGCTCTCTCATCGCAAGATAATCCCTCTACGCTCAATTTTCTCCCTGCTTTTGAACTTGTCCTACCAGAACTTGGTGCTATTTTAGCTATTTACCCTGTGACGGGGGCCAAAACGGCCCGACCGGGCTCCGGAGAGGAGGTTTTACAGCCGAAGCCGGTTATTGCCACTTAAATCACGCTGCTTTTCTCCCTCCTCCCCACTCCCGCCCCTGCTTCACCCCTTCCCTCCCAGCACCAGCACCCGCCACCAGGCAAAACTCAGCAAAACTTGCAGGAAAAAGCAAAGTACAGCAAGGAAAACCCACGTCTCTACCTTTTTCCTCTTCTTTTTGGAGGAAAGAAGGAAGAACAGACACAATTTTGCTGCGGTTGTTACGCACTGGCTGCAGGACGATTAATGTCACGTCAGGTTTGCAGCTCAGCCTTGGTTTGTGGTTTAAAAAAAAACAAGGTAAAACCTGCACAATAATAAAAACGTTAAAGAAACCTCAGGTTTGTTAAGAGTCCCTTTCTTAAAAGAGTCCCATCACGAAAGATACAAAGTCAAAGCCTCAATTTTTTAAACAAAAAGTTCCACAAAGTTTGGCTTTGGGAATAGAACCCGGGTGGGTCCCGAGAAAATCAGCAGTTTTACAGCAACTCAAATAATTGTTGCTAAAATAAGAGAAAATCCACATACTCGGTAAGTTCTATACCGGGTATTTACACTCAAGTTGAGATATCAGAAAAAAAACACGTAGGAATCGCTAATTTTTTTAATTTCCCCATGTGAATTAATGGACCAGTGACCAGTGACACCACCTTGTTCGTTCAGCCCCAGACATTTTCAGACACGAGACAGGGAAGGAGACACCTCAGGGCGCAGCTCTGGGACAGACACGTCCCCTCGAGAGCCGTCCTGGTGTCACCTGCTGCCAGTGTGACAGCGGAAAACTAAATACAAAAATGCCTCTGTTCTTAAAAAACCCAAACCAAGCCGACAGCTCCATACGTTCCCCTGTGGCACTGGTAATTTTTCTGTCCATCCCAAGCCCCAGGCCTTTCTGGAGTCCCTAACGCTCTGCTCTTGCGCGTGGCTCCACAAGGAAATTACGTAAAGTCACTTTTATAAATGTTCTGATTCTCGCTGGCAATGGGACGCTGGGAAACCAGCCAGATTTCATAGAATCATGGAGTGGACTGGGTTGGAAGGAACCTTAAAGCCCACCCAGTTCCATCCAGGGACACCTCCCACCAGAGCAGGCTGCTCCAAGCCCCCTCCAACCTGGCCTTGAACCCCTCCAGGGATGGGGCAGCCACAGCTTCTCTGGGCAACCCGGGCCAGGCTCTCACCACCCTCACACCAAAGAAGTTCTTCCCTCCCCACATCTCATCTCCATCTCCCCTCTTTCAGGGTCAAACCCTTCCCCCTCCTCCTAGGGCTCCCCTCCCTCATCAGGAGTCCCTCCCCAGCTTTCCTGGAGCCCCCCCTCCGGCCTTGAGGGACTGGAAGGGGCTCCAAGGTCTCCCTGGAGCCTTCTCTTCTCCAGGCTGAACCCCTCCAACTCTCTCAGCCCCCCCTCACAGCAGAGGGGCTCCAGCCCTCCCAGCATCTCCACGACCCTCAAGACAAAAAAACATTGTACAAATCCAGCACGATTTTGTTTATGACAAAATGTTAAACCGGTCCCAATTCCTGGTCCCAATACCAACCCCTGAGGAATGCCACTCATCACTGGTCACTACTTGGACATCAAGATATTGACCACAACTCTTTGAGTGCAACCATCCAGCCAATTCCTTATCTACCGAGGGGTCTATCTGTCAAATCCACGTCTCTCCAGTTTAGAGACCAGGATGTCGTGCAGGACAGTGTCGAATGCCTTGTTAAGGTCCAGGAAGATGACATCAGTTGCTCTTCCACTATCCACCAAGGCTGTAACGCCATCGCAGAAGGCCACCACACTCCTCAGGCACAATTTACCCTTGGTAAAGCCACATTGCCTTATGTAAAGCAACTTTTACAAATGTCCCCATTTTCCCCAGCAGTGGGACGCTGTAACAGCAGCCAGGTTTCTCTGTTGCCCATCTCCTTGGCTTCTCAGGTTCGGAGCTACTGCTCCTCAAGAAGTACCTACACCTGAAGCCCACAGTGCTGGTGGCCCACCGACTGCGAGAACTACACCATAATGCTAACAGACCCCCCAAAGTCTATTAATGGGACAGAGCTGCTCTTCTGTCTAGGTGCAGGTTATCTAAACACCATCCAGCCCACTGTAAATATTTGAAGTGGATGGTAAATCTCACAGCGATAAATTAATCTGGTATTTGGTTAAGAAATTCTATTGCTTTAAACAAATAATGATTCAGCAGATCTTAAAGCACTTGTCAAATACGCCTTTAATTATAGTAAAGGGAAACAAGCAGCTCTATTGGAAACTCTGCTGAAGGAAATGTGGCTTCTCCCATCCCAGAGAGAGCGCACCGAAGGAATAAGTGCTTAATGAAAAGTAAAAAAGGTCAGTTCATTAAGAAACCCCCAACAAGTGCCACCTCCTGCCTGGGAAACAGCTCCTTGTCCAGGCACATGGTCCCTGAACTTCTCTTAACCCAGGCACAGATGTTCAGTAATGAGGGGTGGCACTCAGGATGACGGGTAACGATGGCCGCAAACAAGAGGGGCTGGGGAAACAGTGACGACCCCCCAGCAGAGCCCAGGGCAGGTTCTGGTCAGGCAATGGTTTGGCAAACTGGTTGCTGGTAGACACTATGCCTGGTGGAACCTCTGTGCTGGGACGTTGAGCTACAGAAACCTCTCCTGAAACCCCACAGGCAACACTGAGGGGCCACTTCGATGGCCTCTGGGGAGGTGGCCAGGAGAAGTCACCAGGACGGGTCATCTCGGCCCACAGCACTTTGTCTTCTAACCCCAAATGGTACCATCAGTGGAGCCAATCATCTGTGAGGAGACACTACATCTCAGCCTCCACCACTTGAGATTTAATAAAGAATAAAAATTTAAATTCACTTTTCATCAAAAATACCTACTCTTCCTAATTTTACCACTTGTTTTCTTAAATCCTCCTCTCTTGTTTCACCTGAAGCTGTGGTACTTTGTGCTGGATAAAGCTCTGAACCAGAGGAACAGGACACCAATGAGACGTAGAAGCAGGGATCACTTCATCTCGCTTAGATTAGGATTTTACCGTACTCCTTTGAACCGGGATTAATTACAGATTAAGTAATTCTGCAAGCGGGCAGACCTCTGGAGCAGGAGATGGCACGTCTGGAGTCTGGCATGGGAAACCAGAGCTCGTGGGGCTACAGGAGCCTGCGGATCAGCACGGAAACAGGCCAGGAGCCCACTCAACTAACTGAAGCCTCTGCGGCAAATTACAGGAGACACCAGAGAAGAAGCTCTTAAAGCCCTGGGATGGGGAAAAGCCTCACCCAGCTTCACGTGGTGGAGAGGAACCATCCCTTGGAAAGTGTGCTGTGATCCCCATTGACAATGAGATCTTTTTGGTCCCGTAGGTCTGCAGGAACCATCCCTTGGAACGTGTGCTGGGATCCCCACCAATGAAATGCCTCTGGTGTCATGGGTCTGCAGGAACCATCACTTGAAATGTGTGCTGTGAACCCCACCAACAACGAAATGTCTCTGGTTCCATGGGTCTGCAGGAAACATCCTTTGCAATGTGTTCTATGTTCCCCACCAGAGATGTCTCTGGTTCCATGGGTCCCCCCACCATGACAGGGGGGGTTGGACCTCAATGATCTTTAAGGTTCCTTCCAACCTGAACCATTCTATGATTCTATTCCATGTCTCTGGTCCCATGGGTCTGCAGGAACCATCCCTTGGAAGGTGTGCTGTGATCCCCACCAACAAGATATCTCTGGTTCCATGCGAGCAGGAACCATCCCCGGGGCTCCAGTCCAGGCTGAGTTTCTTTTAATGCTTTTATACTTGGGGTGAGTAGAAAGCAGCGTGAGGAGAGAAGACAAACCCTTGCCAAGAGAGAAGACAAACCCTTGAAATCCTGCACCTGTGACCCAGACCCTCTGCCAGCAGCTTCCCTCCCTCAACAGCGGCGATGACGGGAGACCACCTCCACCGACCATCGGGGAAGAGCCGTAACGGGGGACGTAGCTAAAACCACTACATCTATCACTGCTTCTGCAGCAAAAAAGGTCTCTGGGTTCTTCCCGAAAGAGCTGATTATTAACGGCTGCTGAAAATGCCGTTTCACAACCCGTTCCTTAAGGAACCGGTTTGAGATAAACAACTTCTCACTGAGTGAACTGGAGACACATCCGTGCAGTTAACCCCAAAACAGCAAACAGAACCTTCTTAGAAGTTAAATCTCCACTTCAGCTAAAAATGTGAAGGGTATTTCCTCCTCACATACCCGATATGTGCAGAGAGCACAAAATCTGTTCCAAACTGATGTGACCCAACCCAAATCTGGACGGTTCACTGCAGCCTTCCATCTGGTGACCGGTGGAGCGTCCCGCTCCAGCGCCACGACCACAGAATATCTCCACTGGGGAGAGCGGCCGCTTATCTCCCACCATCACAAGTCCTTTACTTTGCCATTTCATCCCAGAACGGCCTGAAAAACTTCCCCTCCGAGCAGAGGAGTCCCCTGGGCTCCAGCCGCTGTCACCCACCACGTCCCCACCACCCCTGAGGACACTTTGCTTGTGACACAGGCCAAACATGAATAAAAAAGCCAACTCTGCCTTAGTTTTTATGCTTTTTAATACCTGGAAGCCAAACCAGCTGCTTGTATAACCTCTGCTTCTAATTCATGGAGCTTATGCCTCTGCCAAGACTCATAAATTTCACCCCGTTTGCTCTGCGCAACCAGTTTTCCCAGGATTTGCCTCACAGCACCTTTTCTTTGGAATCTGGACACAGATTGACAAGAGAAGAGGGCGCTAAAAGTCAGACTTTTAAAAAAGAATTGAAGAAATCATGGAAGCGCCTCGTCGCTTCCCACCGGCCAAGTGCTGGGCAGCCCCGAGAAGGAAGGCTGGAAAAAAAACCACCCCAAACCCGAATTTCTCCATTAGATCATTAGCACATCCGAGTCCTGCGGAATAAAGGCACATCCCATCTGCTATTCCAACCCCAGACAGTAGGAGATGCTTAAAAAAACCCACTTAAAGAACAAAGGAAGCACAAAGTGGTGTTTTCAATGGTGCAAAGCTCCAGCTGATCCAGACTGGGGGAGCTCCTGACCCAGAGTTTATGCCCAGATTATTGCATTTGCAGCCGGCTGAGAAAGTGCCCTTCTTATTAATTTTAAGCCTCCTGCAGAGGGGACACACGACAACTAAAAGGGAGAGAGAAGAGCTGTGTAAGACTCAAAAGCTCTGCCTCAAAAATCCATCTCATATGCATGAAGCCAAGCAGAAACAGGCCCTGACCCAGCAAGGTCTCTGCTTGCCTCACAAAAGCACCTAAAGCTCCTGAGAAAGGCATGAGTAAGAGGAAGAGAGACAAAGGTACCTTTAATAAAGGCAGGAGACATGAGCCAGACAGCACAAAGGCAGGAGGAGCACCCTGGAGATAAGCATCGGGTCGGAGCCAGCCTTTGATGCCTTATCATCAGCATCAAAGGAACCCAGTTCCTCTTTCCCATCCATCCCAAACGCCTTCCCATCCAGTCCCCATCACCATTCCCCCCGTCCAGAGGTGAGAAACCCGCAGCCTGAGGTGGGACAAGCCCCACATCCCCACGGAGCAGGACAGAGGGTCCCCTCTGGCGAGTGGCCCATGGGAGATGGAAGCCCAAGCCCAGCCTCCAGGCCGCAGGGCTGATCCTGAAAACCCTGTTCCAGGAGAACAAGGCCAGGGATGAGCTGCTCAAGGCAGAGTGTGGCTCACACAGATCTGCTGTTGCTGCTCAAGGCTCAGCAGATGAAGACGCTGCTGATGAACAGCCAGAGGAGCTTCCATCGCTCGTACTCACAGAGAGGAGGCCCAAAGAGCACTGTGTCCAGAGCTTTCAGCTGCAGCTTCTGCCGGTGGCTCCGGTCTGTCATCTTCAGAACACTCCCCATCATGGTGGCGTTGTTCACTGCCAGCCTGTAAAAACAAAATATAGAAATTATAAAAAACAAGAATTAGACATAGTCATATCCATCCGGACTAATAACTGACCAAAAATCAGTAACATGTAGACTACAGGAGGGGACCTGCAACGAGCAGGACCTGAAGGCTCCTCAAGTGATGAGGGCAAAAGAAATCCCTCAGATATTGTTGCCTCTGATATAGAATATCTCCATGAAAGAGTCAAGCAGCTGGCCCTTCGGCTTCACAAGCTGAAGAAAAACCAAGGCCACACTTATTTCATTAATCCTGACAACCAAAGTTACCATTTTCCCAACAAAACTGATCTTCCTGGTGTCCTACCAATCACTAATGTATTTTGTAACCATTGCGAGCCCTCAACACCTTATTCCATAGACCGTAAAACCCTATTTCTCACCTGGAAGAAATGTGGGCACACAATGCACTGCCTGGAAAACCTTCTTTTATTCCCAGTTGCACCAAGACACAGCCCAGGTCTCCTCAGTTCTAGGGTTTTACCTCTCAATAGGCAGCTCTTAGCATCAGCAGGTGAAACCAGGCCCAAAAACCAGCCAGGATAGTGGTCACCACCGCACAACAGGGATGGCAGTCCCTGCTGTCACCCACAGCAACAAACGCTCGCTTCGGGCTGAATCACCTCATCACCTGATGAGGAACCATCTCATCAACTGATTTCTGAAAGGCTCCTTCCAACATTGGCAATTCTGTGATTCTGTTTAGTGTTGGGTTCTGTCAGTGTTGGGTTGATGGTTGGACTCGATGGCTGCCCCCCTGGACTGGGCACTAGGAAAGCCCCACCTCGAAGGCTGGGTCCAATTTTGGGCACCTCAAAACAGAAAAGCCCTTGAGGGGCTGGAGCGTGTCCAGAGAAGGGCAACAGAGCTGGTGAGGGGTCTGGAGCACAAGGAGAAGGGTCTGGAGAACTTCTGAGGGAGCTGGGGGTGTTGAGCCTGGAGAAAAGGAGGCTGAGGGGAGACCTTCTCGCTCTCTCCAACTCCCTGAAAGGAGGGTGTAGCCAGGGGGGGTTGGTCTCTTCTCCCAAGGAACAGGCCATGGGACAAGAGGAAACGGCCTCAAGTTGCCCCAGGGGAGGCTGAGGATGGAGCTTGGGAAGAATTTCTTCCTGGAAAGGGTTGTGAAGCCTTGGCAGAGGCTGCCCAGGGCAGTGGTGGAGCCGACATCCCTGGAGGGATTTCAAAGCCAGGCAGACGTGGTGCTGAGGGACATGGGTCAGTGGTGGGTTGATGGTTGGACTCCGTGGTCTGAAAGGTCCCTTCCAACCTTGACAGTTTTATGACTCTATTCTCTCCCTGCAGAGAGGACCACAGCAAAGCCGAAGCCTCCAGACACAACTGGGGTGGAACAGGACTGAGACTTGGCTCTGCCCATGCCGAGGAATCGCACACGGTGTTACGAGCTCTCTTGGACGTGTTTTTCTCCCTGGCACCCATCCCAGAGGAACGCAGGACGAGCACTGACCTGGGCATGGCGTGTCCGCTCAGCTGCAGCTTTCTGAAGGTCTCCTCATACTGCGGCAGCTCCACGTAGGTAATGAGCCACTGAACCACCTCGTCAACTGTCCAGTTGTACACTGCAGGGGAGGCAGGGAACAATATTTAATGTTTTTACAAAGCACCTAAAAACATCAAGGCAGCGACAACAGCGTAACTTCACCAGACACAACCCATCCCATCGCCTTCAGCAAAGGGAAAACATCTGCAGAGTTAAAAAACATCGCTATTCTGGAGTGAGCTGGGGCAGGGATGTTTAATCTTGTGGATAATGAGACAAGAAATAATCCCCCTGGGATGCTCCGGGCCATCCAGCAGGTCCTCAGCCTCTACCTGGCTGCTTGTACATCTATTTTTGCTAGTTCTACACAGGAAGGGGTGCTACAGATTCAGCATAGACATGATGAGACCCCACCTTGAGGACTGCGTCCACCTCTGGGGCCATCAACGTCAGAAGGACATGGAGCTCTTGGAGTGGGGCCAGAGGAGGCCACGGAGATGCTGGGAGGGCTGGAGTCCCTCTGCTGTGAGGGGGGGCTAAGAGAGTTGGGGGGTTCAGCCTGGAGAAGAGAAGGCTCCGGGGAGACCTTGGAGCCCCTTCCAGTCCCTAAAGGGGGGGGGCTCCAGAAAAGCTGGGGAGGGACTCTGGATGAGGGAGGGGACCATAGGAGGAGGGGGAAGGGTTTGACCCTGAAAGAGGGGAGATGGAGCTGAGATGTGGGGAAGAACTTGTTTGCTGGGAGGGTGGTGAGAGCCTGGCCCAGGTTGGCCAGAGAAGCTGTGGCTGCCCCATCCCTGGAGGGGCTCAAGGCCAGGTTGGAGGGGGATTGGAGCAACCTGCTCTGGTGGGAGGTGTCCCTGCCCAGGGCCGGGGGTGGATCTGGATGGTCTTTAAGGTCCCTTCCCACCTAAACCATTCTATGATTCTAGGATGGGCTGACACACGTTTAGCCTCAATTGACACCCCCACCCCATTCCGAAGGACCGGTGCTTTCCCAACGGCAGCCTCCGACAACAAACATCTCAGGGTGGTTGATTTAATGCTGTTTTTCCAACTCGCGAGAGACAAATGTGCAACGAGGCCACCAGAGAGAAGAAGAGCCTCAGATGGTGCCTTTTGCAGTGTCACCAGAAGGGCCCGAGGTCCTTGGAGAGGTAACACCCAAAGCGCTGGCAGATGCCAAGTGAAATCACTCTGCTTTATATCATCCCAGCGATGTTGCTGTCTCCAAACTCCCAACAAAGTACATTCATCCTCACCATGTGCCCAAACCCCCAGAACACCGAATCCAGCTAAACCTGCCCGGCACCACACTCTGAGAGGCTCAGCCTCTCCTGCAGACCCAGGCAACACACAAGTATCAGTTTAAAAAAACTATGAAGATGGAGAAACGCTGTCAGAAAATGGGTGTAAACAGCTTGAGCAAGGGATCTGGGAGGAGGTGGAGCGGGAGCAGCAGCACCAGGTGAATGTTTCTCCTTCCCCTGCCTCACCTGTGGATTTGTGAATTTGTGGATTATTTTTGGAGCTGACACACAGGAAAATAAGGAAACCTTTGGAAATGAAGCTTCTGCCTTTGCCACGTAGTGGTGTTGTACTTACAGCAACGCTGTGAAAGCAGAGGGAATCATGCAATGGATTTTTTTCATGGGACAGAGCGGGGTTTGCTGTCTTTTATCAACGGCTCTCTTTTCTTAGCATGGAATGAGCTCTCGGGGCATTTACCCAGCACTGCGCTGGATGTCACCGCTGCTGACGGCCACCACCTCACACACTCCTGGCCCAACGTCCATCCATCTCTTTGGTCCAATATCCATCCATCTCCCTGGTTCCACATCACAGACCTCCCTGGCCCAACATCTACCCATCTCCCTGGTCCAACATCCATCCATCTCCCCTGCCCAATGTCCACCCATCTCCCTGGCCTAACGTCCATCTACCTCCTTGGCCCAGCATCCATCCATCTCTCGGGTCCAACATCCATCCATCTCCCTGGCTTAACATCCATCCATCTCTCCGGTCCAACATCCATTTATCTTCCCTGCCCAACGTCCACCCATCTCCTGTGCCCAACATCCATTTGTCTCCCTGATCTCACATCCATCCGTCTCCCCGGTCAAACATCCACCCATCTCCTTGGCCCAACACCCATCCATCTCCCTGGCTCCATCTCTGAGTCCCGCATCCATCCATCTGCCCTGTGCCCTCTCCAACAGCCGAGGGGAGAAAAAAGCCCATTTAGTGCTGGCTCCGAGGGCTGTGTCGCTGCCGAGCTCGGAGCCACGGCCTCAGCTTCTGAAATGTCAACAATGAGTTGTCTCACAAATATGAGAAACATTCTCCAGCTCGCTCCAGCGAGTTAAACGCCTCCGGCGGAAAGATGACAGAGCGGACGGGACGAGAGCCAAGCGCTGAGCAAAGGAGAGTGAGATGAGAAGAGAAAGTCTCATCTCCACAGAGGTGACTCATGGGTGCACGTTGGCCAACGCAAAGCCCTCACTTAAGGAAACTGCCCACAGGGCTTGTCCCATGAGGTCCCTCCATGTCCCCATGCCAACAGCCACCTCTTGGCCCTGTACAGCCCAGCCCTGAAGTCCTCATCTTCCCTCTCTTTTTGACCTTCCATATCCAGAGCTCTTTATTGTAGGAAGAAATCACTGCAGCCCACTCCGGCGAGAGTATGGGCAGCGGTGACATCCTTTGCCGCGATGGTCAGATCTGCTGCTTCGGGGTCTTTGGTGGAGCCACAGCCACCGAGGGCTTCATCAAATCCCAACACCTTCTAAGAGCATCACAACCTTTCTACTTGTCCTGGGTTGGGCAACACAGGACTAAATTTCCTTCTAACACTGGGAAAAACGGCACTTTTAGAAGACTCCGGTGTCTGAATTCAGGAAAATATTTACTTTATGGGGATCAATACTGGTTTTTAGTATCATTGTTAATTATTTAGTCCTAACCTATTAAATCTATTTATATTTCAACCCCCGTGTTTCTTTGTGCTCCCCAGTTCCCCTTCCCAGGTGCGGAGGGGTCATTGGGTGATAGAATAAATCTTGAAATGACATTATGGGTTTTCTCAAACCATAGAAATATTTTTAGATAATTAGGGGGCAGAAACAGCTTTGTAGCTTCCACACGTGAGCAGGAACAACAAGCAGGTCAGAAAAGCCCTTGCTTGACCATGGGCGTCAGAAACGGGTCCCTGTCAGACCCCCAGTGCCCTCTCAAAGGTGCTTTTCAAAGGCATGGACCTGTCCTACAAACCTGATTGGACTGGTTTTATGGCTCGGGTTCAAACGCCAGGATCAGGCTCCATCTCGGACGATCCTTTACAAACTAATAATGTATTTTATCAGCCAGATACGCAGAGCGACGAGCTCTGCCCAGACATGGCAGGTCCCGCGTGTGTCAGAAGCAGGCAGAGAGCAATTAAGGGACCTGGGGAGTATCACGGGATGTTCTCCCTCTATCCCTTAATGATTTCTACCCTTTCTCAGCCGACATTAAAACATAATTTCAGCCAAAGCCCTCTGTAAACAGCTGTACAACAGAATAAACACTTGTGACAGGCGGCTTCCCTTGAACACAGGAGACAGAGCGACTCGTTAGCATCATCCCAACCCCTAAGTGCTTTGGGCAGGAATTTTTAATGCCCAACTCCACGGGACGGAGAGCCTGGTCCTGGATAAACAACTCCAGGGTCGTGCCCAAAACCACTGCGTTTCCAAAACGCCTTTCAAATGCTGTACCTAAGTATTTATTCATAGAATCGTAGAATCGTATGGTGTTGGAAGGGACCTCTGGAGATCATCAAGTCCAACCCCCCCACCAGAGCGGGTCTACCTAGAGCAGGTTACACAGGAAAACAGCCCTCCAGGGGTTGGGAGGGACTAAAACAGTACTTAAAATTATATTTACACGGCACTTTGAAAACACTGTGCGTGTCCAACCCCTATTTAATATACAGACTAAGATGGAAAAATCAAATACAGATGGAACAGGACACAAACAGCAGCTCTGGAACAGCAGCTCTGAGGAGAAAGACCTGGGAGTCCTGGTGGGCAACAAATTGCCTGTGAGCCAGCAACGTGCCCTTGTGGCCAAGAAAGCCAAGGGACTCCTGGAGGGCATCAGGAAGACCGTGACCAGGAGGTGGAGGGAGGTCATCCTGCCCCTCTGCTCTGCCCTGGGGAGGCCCCATCTGGAGCACTGGGACCAGTTCTGGGCTCCCCAGTTCCAGAAGGACAGGGAACTGCTGGAGAGGGGACAGCAGAGGCTACAAAGATGATGAGGGGCCTGGAGCACCTCTCTTACGAGGAAAGGCTGAGGGACTTGGGTCTTTTTAGTCTGGAGAAGAGAACGCTGAGGGGGGATCTGATCAACACCTGTAAATCCTTCACGGGTGGGTGTCAGGAGGATGGGGCCAGTCTTTTTTTGATGGTGCCCAGTAACAGGATAAAAGGAAAATGGCACAAACTGGAACATAAGAAGTTCCACCTAAACATGAGGAGGGTGTTTACTTTACTTTGAGGGTGGCAGAGCCTCCTTTTCTGGAGACATTCAAACCCTGCCTGAACATGTTCCTGTGGGACCTGCTCTGGGTGGGACCTGCTTTGGCAGGGTGTTTGACTGGATGATCTCCAGAGGTCCCTTCCAACCCCAAGGAAGGGTTGGAAGTGATTCTTCTGTGATTCTGTGAATGAGAAATGGAGAACTTTATAATTGATGAATTGAGCAGAAGATGAAATCCCATTTTTCAAGTGAGGGGGGTTGATGAGATAACCTGGTCTTGGAGGGCAGAGGGAAGGAAAAAGCCAGTAAGTGAAGGGAAAAGCAGTAATTAGAAGTATTAGGAAAAAAAAGGTGTTCTGGGTCTTGGGAGCAACATGATGACGCGTGTACAGAGAGAAAAGGAAAAGCACAAGAGCAGGAGTAAAGGGCAGAAACGGACCATGCCACGGGTCGCAGAAAGACCTGATGCACCGATGTGCACCAACACACCACTCGCAATGCAAGAAGTACATCAAAATGCATCCTGCACTCAACACTGCATTAATGATTTGCAGAAATATAATCTTCCTACTTCTATACCCTCACCCCATTTTCACTTTCAAGGCACTGAACATTTTTCTCATCAGTAGTACTGGTCTTAGGATAAAATACCATTCTGTAATGAAGCCCAAAATTTGTGAATAAAAAGTTTCCGAACTAGAAAGAAGAAAGAAAAATCAGTTTTAAGATCTCTCAAAATAGAAATTCCAAAATCCTGGTTGGGAAAGAAGTAGAAGTGAAATTCTGTCTTTCCCTGACCACCTGGGACACCCTTCTGATGCCTGGGACACCCTCACCCAACGTTTCTTTCAAGATCCAGAAGTTTCCCACCCGTGACCGAACTTGCACCACCTCCCTGGGTAAACTTGCTGGGATGAATAACCACTGTTTCTTGACTGCTTGCGGGTGATTTCTGCATTGAAATACATATAATTCCAGTTTTAGGACTTAATTCTACCTTCTTTTCAATAGATTAAGGAGCTTTTTGGGTTCATCAAGTTTTCTTCTAAGGAAAACACGATCTGGAGGAAAGCTTCCGTGCAGCTCTATTGAGCATTTAGGATGCAATTACCTGGTAAAAATCCCAGCTTAAACTGGGCAGTTGAAGGAGAACCTGGAACAGGCCAGTATTTGCCTCTATTTTAGCACACATTTATAGAAGCAGAGAAATGAAACAACAATTTATACTTTTATGACCATACTCAGCGTTAACAGCTGGGAAGTACCGAGACCAAGGAAATCCTAAAAGACCCTCAAAAACAAAAAGGAAGCGGGAGGAGTATTGGTGCAAGGCAGCAGAAGCAGCAGGTTGATCCTGGGAGGTGCACACACTGCTCCCAGGGTTATATGAAATCCACCGTTTCTATCACTTTTTTGACAAGGAAGAAGGAGAGGGCTGTTTTCTCTTTTTCTCTTTTTTTTTTTTTTTACCTTCAGATGTCTTCCAGGCCTTCCAGAGATCCTCCACGCTAATGAGCTTGTCTTCTCCATGGAAGGTGCTGTGCTTGACTGTTGGGTCATGATAATTCAAGTCCTCCCTCAAGAACTAGGAGAAGAATAAAAAGGGGGATTATTCTTTGCTTCACCTTGTAGAGAGATGAGCATTAAAAAGAGTATCTTTGATCTGTCTTCCTCACTACTACATCCCCAGGTGGTCACTTAATAATTTCTATGGAAAAGTCCTAATAAATCTTGAGATGCAGCATCTCTGGTCTGTAATCATCCTGATTAAAACCACAGCATCTCCCTGGTTCATAGAATCGGGGAATGATTTGGGTGGGAAGTGACCTTGAAGCCCACCCAGTTCCATCCAGGGACACCTCCCACCAGACCAGGTTGCTCCAAGTCCCCTCCAACCCGGCCTTGAAAGAGCAGCATGTTTCCACAAACGAAACTGTTCCGCTGCTTCTTTTCCCATCAAATCCCTTCCGAATCCTTTACTGACACATCAGCCTAAGAAATCACAGCATTCCCACACGGCCCACACAGGTATGGGCAGTGATAATCCCTCCCTCCTGCTACTCCCTCTCTCAGCACAGAAATCAAAATCTTCTTATGCCGCCTCTGTCCTCCCCTTGGAGAGATCCCACAACCCCAAAAGCATCCATAAAAGATGGAAGAGTGTTTCTGAAATTGGTCTTCCCCTCTTTGACACCATCTGACAGCTCTGGAATAACACAGGCTGCACCCCTGGAAATAAGAGGATATGTATCTTACAAGAAACGGCACCAAAGTTCCCCACCAGGGTACAGAACCGGAGGTTGCAGAGATCTGGAGGTCAGTCTCTTCTCCCAAGAAACAGGCCATGGGACAAGAGGAAACGGCCTCAAGTTGAGCCAAGGGAGTTTTAGTACGGAGCTTGGGAACAGTTTCTTCCTGGAAAGGGTTGTGAAGCCTTGGCAGAGGCTGCCCAGGGCACTGGTGGAGTCGCCATCCCTGGAGGGATTTCGGAGCCGGGCAGACGTGGTGCTGAGGGACATGGGTCAGTGGTGGGTTTGTCAGTGGTGGGTTGATGGTTGGACTCCGTGGTCTGAAAGGTCCCTTCCAACCTCCACCATTCCATGATTCTATGATTCCCATGGTCAGACACACGAGCCACTCCTTGCTCAAAGATGGGGCAAAGCTTAAAATCAGGTTTTCTGGGCTTCAGCAAATCCTCAACTTGCAGACTCTCAGGAAGCTGCATGAGCTTTGCCGGCTGAATAGCATTTTTTTGGTTCTCTAAGACCTTGCGTTTGAGTGCATCAAAATGTAGGTCACCAAAGTCACCCAACGCTGCCAAATCACAGTCTCCTTTACGCTGTGTGAGCTTCTGTGTCAATGTGAATTCTAGCGGGGATTCCTTGGGTAATTCCCACACCGCGCTCACTGCTCCCACACCTCAACTCCTCCAACACCTTCAACCAACCGAGAGAGCATCCGTGGAAGAGTGGAGCTGCTCTCCCCATGCTCAGGCAATCTGGTAAATGAACATTAGGGGGCTGAGAATAACTTGTAATTATTTTATATATATATATATGTATATGTATAAAGCATCAGTTTGGAATTTTTTCAGACCTATCAAACTGGATATGAACATTCTTTGTAGAACATCTGAAGATTTCTGTGCCTGGCTGGAGAAGCCAGGAAGTATTTCTGTTAAATTTACTTTAAGATGGATAGAGAGAGTATAAGAAACTAATATAACCTGGGCTTTGGGGATTCCAGGCTTCTAGTTTGAATTAAAGTATCACCAAGAAATCAACTAAATCGCACAACGGAACCAGCTTTATGTCAATAGGGTAGGAATAAAAAAAATATTAGATTTGACCTGCACCTTTAAACCATAGAATCATGGAATGGTGGAGGTTGGGAGGGACCTTTCAGACCATGGAGTCCAACCATCAACCCAACACTGACAAACCCACCACTGACACACCCACCACTGCCCTGGGCAGCCTCTTCCAAAATCAGACCTGAAACAAATGCCTTCTGCAGGAGGGGAGGCATTTTCACTGTGGGCTGAGCCACTAACACACACAAAAAATACATATATTAAATATATAATCAGTATGGTCTGCAGATACATCACAATTCACTCAGGGAAGGCATTTGCCATAATAACATGCTGTGGTGTGTTCCCACCCCCCTCCCACCTCAGGATAAAATGGGCCAGAAACAGAAAATACCAAGGAAAAGTGAATAAAATTGTATCCGAAAAATAAAACCAAACTAAGAGTGTGAGACAGACTGACAGGAATTGAGACAACGATGTTCGTGGAGGGACTCGTGAGAGGTGAGGCAGCATCGTACGTGGAAATCAGGAGGAGGAGGATCTTTCACATTCCAGAACCTGATATATGCGGCAAAATTAAAAGATAATTTCACAATTAAGTGCCTGCCTGCATCCTCCAGTGCTCGATGCTGTGATTGCCCCGTGGCCTTCCTATGACAGGCCTCTGAAGCCTGCAACAGAATCACAGGGGAAAAAAGCCATCTCCAGAAAAGGAGATTGGATTTTAATATCAGACAGGACACATAAAAAAAAAAAAAATCTGTGAAAGTTTTAACTCCCCAAGATCTTTAAAAACCTCCTGTGGATGCCACTGAGGTGACACCAGGGGCCCGCAGCGTGAGCCTGGCCCCTCTCTGCGCCCCACATTTCCACCCCCAGCCCACGGAAGCTTCACCCGATCTTCCCGTCTTGCCAAAAAATGCGGAAAATGGGAAAATTTGGGCGGCTTGGGCAGGGTCTCGTGCTGGCACACCCAGCTGCAGGCGGCGGCGGCTGGTGGAGTGGTGACCGAGAGGGAACGTGGCAATGTCACCGGGGGCTGCTGCCAGCTCCCACCGGGGCCGGGGGGATCAGCTGCTGCTCTGTATATTTAGCTCGGGGAAAGGAAAAGTGATCTCCTGCAGCTTTCCTCCGGCGCACCATCGCCAAAACCATCCCCCAAGGACTCGCTGGAGGGGACGGGGCTGGCTGCTGCGGTGAGAACGTCTCTATAAACGAGCGGGAGGAGGATGCAGGACAGGGCTGTCCCCTCCCACGGTGGGCTCTTCATGCCTGGGGCTGCCTGAGAGGCCGCAGGAGCTGGAGCTGCACCAGAGCCCAGGGGAACCTTAACAGAAGGTTTTCATACAATCATGGAATGGTTTGGGTGGGAAGGGACCTTAAAGCCCACCCAGTTCCATCCAGGGACACCTCCCACCAGACCAGGTTGCTCCAAGCCCCCTCCACCCTTGAACCCCTCCAGGGATGGGGCAGCCACAGCTTCTCGGGGCAACCTGGGCCAGGCTCTCACCACCCTCATAATGAGAAATTCATCCCTAATATCTCAATCTCCCCTCTTTCAACTTAAAACCATTGCTCCTCCTCCTAGGGCTCCCCTCCCTCATCAAGAGTCCCTCCCCAGCTTTCCTGGAGCCCCCCCTTTTTTAGGTCTCCCCGGAGCCTTCTCTTCTCCAGGTTGAACCCCCCCAACTCTCTCAGCCCCCCCCTCACAGCAGAGGGGCTCCAGCCCCCCCAGCATCTCCGTGACCCTCAGGACAGCAGAGCTCAGGAGCTCTCAGAGCCCACACTTATACATCTACTGCAGGAACAACCTTCAAGGCGTATAATTCTCATTTTTTCTCCATTGGAGGGACTCTCCACACACTTCACGTACACATGTCGCTGCACTAAGCATGCACATTATGTGTATGCTAATGTATGCAAATATATAAAGTAACCCAGATGTCGAAAGCACCAGGCACAGGAATCACTGCAGAAAAATTGGGACCTACTTGCAAACCATAGAAAAGCAGCACTTTGAAGGGTTGAAGACCCTGCTGATCCCATCCCTGGAGATACTCCTGGGCAGCCAGCTCTGGGTGGCCCTGCCTGGGCAGGGGTTGGACCAGACCAACTCCAGGGCTCCCATCCTGACTAACTCAAGAGGTCCCACCCCAGGCCACCTCCAGGGGTCCCACCCCAAGTCATCTTCCTGGGGTCCCACCCCAGGCCACCTCCAGAGCTGCCACCCAAGGCAATCTTCTAGAGGTCC
>VXAK01005784.1:0-28227 GCA_013399435.1 Arenaria interpres | reverse complement strand
CAGACCCAGACCACCTCCAGAGGTCCCACCCCACACCAGCTCTAGGAGTTCTACTCCAGGCCACCTCCAGGGGTTCCAACCCCTGTCCACTTCCAGAGGTCCCACCCCAGGCCACCTCCAGACGTCCCACCCGAGGTCACCTCCAGGGGTTCCACCCCAGGAAACCTCTAGATGTCGCACCCCAGGCCACCTCCAGTCTCAGCCAGTCTGCAAATCCGCAATGAGAGCAGAAGGAAATGCAGTCAACCAAGAGTCTCACCACCAAGTTCAGAGAAAGACACATCATGATCAGACCATCCAAAAGCAACGGGAACAGAAACACCACAAGCCACAACCGAGACGAGCAGAGACCACTGTGGGAAGACTCAGCCTGTGAACGCTGCTCCATGTCAAGGTTTCTTTCACAATTTAAGGGGTTTCTGTATGTAATGAGAAGGAGCAGAACCCGAAGGACACAAAAGCCAGCTGCTGTGCACCCTTCCAAAATGCACACCCTTGGGAGAGGACCTCCTTGAAGGCAATGGGGCAGCGAGGAGCAGACACGAAGGGGAATTGCAGTTCTTTAGGGAGGGAACACATTCCATCCCTGCTGAAACCACCAGCAGCTCTGACCTCCACAACAGCCTGGGGCAGAAAATTACCTGGTTTTGGAGGAAAACGCTTTTTCTTAGTGTTTCTTAGCCTCTGCCCATGGCAGCTCTGCCCTGGTGCTGGAGGCACTGGCAGAGATGGGGTACTCCAAAGCAGAGGTATCACCACCCCCTCCAGAAAAAACAATTACAGAACCGTTTCAGGCTTGTGTAACCCCGTTAAACACAGGGACCTACATTTTAATTCTCCACCTGCCAAATCCCGTGACTGGTACGTTTTTCTCTGCTCGAGACGGGGTGAGGAGTTTGAGTTGCACAAGTTTCTTGGGTTGAGTTGCACGGGTTTCTGAATTAAGACAAACTTCTTGTCTTGATGGCTGAGAGCACGCTCAAAAATGAGCAGTTCCATGAAGTGTGATTTTCCAGAGGTTTTTTTCCCAAGTTTCTTAATCTGCAGAAAGTCCAACAAACTCTTCTCCGGGCTGAACCCCCCAACTCTCTCAGCCCCCCCCTCACAGCAGAGGGGTTCCAGCCCTCCCAACATCTCTGTGGCCTCCTCTGGTCCCGCTCCAACTGCTCCACGTCCTTCCTGTGCTGAGGACTCCAGAGCCGGATCATCAATTTTAACATCTTTTCCAATCTATCAATTTTCCATAAAGTTGCAGAAAGCTTTTGTCTCCAAGCCCTCTTCCTGCTGAAGTGCCCAACCCCAGGGAGCAGGATCAGGGTTTGGAGAGGAGCCAGGGACTGACCAGAAACCTTATTTCCTTGGGAAACCAGGCTAAGAGCATCCCAGAGAGCCGTCGGCGGGAGCCTACATCAGAGCTGCCCTGAAACAGCCGGAGCTGACTTCGGAGTGAGTGCGAGGAGCAGAAATAGATCCCTAATTAGAAGGTTTCCCCAGGAGGGACGGTGCTTTCATTTTAATCGAGGTCACTGATGTCATCTTAAACTTCATTGAAAATTCGCTTCCAGAAAGGAAAAACGCAACGATGATTTAAGGACAGCATAAAGCTGTTCGGACACAATTTCGGCTATAATTAGAATATTTTAAAAATACAGTTGTCTGCCTGTGTCTCCCTTTCTGCCCAGTCAGGTCTTTTAATCCAAACAAAACATCCCCATAACTTATCCCTAAAGAGAAAGGGCCAAAATAGTAAGTGGAAATGGGAAATTCTCCACCAACGGGGGAAATGCAGCTACAGGGGCGAGGAGCTCGCCCTCCCGAGCCTCCACCACCCAGGTCTGCGGGACCTCCGGGCTCTGCCCGAGCTCGCAAATCCTTCTGGAAAATGAGTGATGGAACCCAAGCTTCAGAATTACCTCCTCTTTAACAGAGAATCCTGTGGTTTGGTTTTTTTTTTGGTTTTTTTGGGTTTTTTTTGGTTTTTTTTTTAATTAAAGGAATTAATCTGAGATGGAGAGAAAGGCAAACGGCAAAGAACTGAGCTTTTCCAGGCAACTCATCACACTCGGCTCAATATCTGGGCAAGGCTGACCAGTCACCGAAGCGTCCTGCTCTGGAGTTGCCTTGGGATGTTCATTAGCTCACTATTGCAAATCATACAAACACAGGAGGGTTTGGGTGGGAATGGACCTCAAAGACCATCCAGTTCCATCCTGGGACACCTCCCACCAGACCAGGTTGCCAGGGCAGGCGGTGGGACTGGATGGTCTTCAGGGTCCCTTCCAACCTGAACCATTCTATGATTCTATGAAAACTAACAGAGACTCTGCCAGGAGCTGCTTAGAGAAGGGGGCACTGGGAGAACCCCCGTCAGGGCCACACGATGGAAGGATAACAGACACAGCAAGAGCTGCTGGGGCCAGGACAAGCGATGGAAGGGACTCAGTGTCCATCTGATCCAGCTACAAGGGATATGAAGACTGACCAGTAATGGTGGCAGGGCAGGGATTCTGCAGCCTTTCGGAAAATTAAATTTTATTATTCATAGAACCATAGAATCAAAAAACTGTCATGGTTGGAAGGGACCTTTCAGACCATGGAGTCCAACCATCAACCCAACACTGACAAACCCACCACTGACCCATGTCCCTCAGCACCACCTCTGCCCGGCTTCGAAATCCCTCCAGGGATGGCGACTCCACCACTGCCCTGGGCAGCCTCTGCCAAGGCTTCACAACCCTTTCCAGGAAGAAATTGTTCCCAAGCTCCATCCTCAACCTCCCCTGGGGCAACTTGAGGCCGTTTCCTCTTGTCCCATGGCCTGTTCCTTGGGAGAAGAGACAGACCCCCCCTGGCTACACCCTCCTTTCAGGGAGTTGGAGAGAGCGAGAAGATCTCCCCTCAGCCTCCTTTTCTCCAGGATGAACACCCCCAGCTCCCTCAGAGGTTCTCCAGACCCTTCTCCTTGTGCTCCAGACCCCTCACCAGCTCCGTTGCCCTTCTCTGGACACGCTCCAGCCCCTCAAGTTCTTTTCTGTAAGGAGGGGCCCAAAACTGGACCCAGCCCTCGAGGTGGGGCCTCCTCAGTGACCAGGGGGATGGTCACTGCCCCAGTCCTGCTGGCCACATTGGTCCTGATACAGGCCTGGATGCTGGTGGCCTCCTTGGCCACCTGGGCACGCTGCTGGCTCCTGTTCAATCTCTAGAGGTTACAATGAACTACGGGTACAAAGGCTCTGAACGCACAATGCTATTAACGCTCTGGTACAACAAGCTCTCAACCAGTCAACCGAGACAGAAGAGAAGATTTGCTCAGAGACATAAAAATTGCTAGTTTGTGCCCAACCCTACCACATGAGGCTTGTCCTCAGTTTAATGACAGGTGAGTGGGATGTGCCAAGTGAAGCCGTTTGCCTGGAGCCACCCCAGGAGTCAGTGGGAGAGGCCGAGCCGCAGCTCCGGAGCAATGCTGAGCAGAGAACTGCCTCCAGGGAAAGTACCGAGCTGCAGGAAATGCTGTCCAAAGCTTTTAATTTGTTTTAATTACTCTGTGAAGTGAGATTTAGGCAGAGGGAACAGCCCTGCAACCTGGGAACAGCCGCCAACCATGCTGGTTCCTCAGGAACAAGGTGCTCGGTCCCAGGCTGCTGTGACACGTCCCTGGGGACTGTTACCTCCTGGGAAAATGGAGAGACTTTGTGACGGTTGGATTTGGTCAATAAACTGAAGTGCTGTGGTAATTTGGGGGGAGATTTAACCTCATAGAACCATAGAGTGGTTGAGGTTGGAAGGGACCTTTCAGACCATGGAGTCCAACCATCAACCCAACACCGACAAACCCACCACTGACCCATGTCCCTCAGCACCACCTCTGCCCGGCTTCGAAATCCCTCCAGGGATGGCGACTCCACCACTGCCCTGGGCAGCCTCTGCCAAGGCTTCACAACCCTTTCCAGAAAGAAATTGTTCCCAAGCTCCATCCTCAACCTCCCCTGGGGCAACTTGAGGCCGTTTCCTCTTGTCCCATGGCCTGTTCCTTGGGAGAAGAGACCGACCCTCCCTGGCTACACCCTCCTTCCAGGGAGTTGGAGAGCCTGAAAAGGTCTCCCCTCAGCCTCCTTTTCTCCAGGCTGAACCATGGTGTGTTGATCATAGAATCATGGAATGGTTTGCGTTGGAAGGGACCTTAAAGACCACCCAGTCCCACCCCCTGCCCTGGGCAGGGACACCTCCCACCAGACCAGGTTGCTCACTTATCTGAGAAGTGGGAATAACACACCCTGGAGAAGGGCTCCCTAAGGAGCAGCGGTTGTGCAGGCTCTCACACGCCTTCAGTTTGTCATCTGCATCAAAATGGGGGGAAAAAAGCCAATAGAGATCTTCTTATCCAGAAGCACCAGGTCATGATTTTGTAAACACCCAACCCCATGCAGATTGTATTGGGTTCTCCCACATTTCATCCTTTCTGAGCCTACAAAACGCATACTGACATCTTCAACAAGGCCAAGTGCAGGGTTCTGCACGTGGTTTGGGGCAACCACTGGTTGCAGCCAAGGCTGGGGGTGCGATGGCTGGAGAGCAGCCCTGAGAAGGGCTGGGGAGTGCTGGGTTGTGGGAAGAAGGCTGACCATGAGCCAGCAACGTGGGCTGGCAGCCAAGAAAGCCACCCCAACCTTGGGCTGCATCCCCAGCAGCGTGGCCAGCAGGGCTGGCGGGGGGAATTCTGCCCCTCTGCTCTGCTCTGGGGAGACACCCCCCCAGTGCTGCCTCCAGCTCTGGGGCCACCAACATCAGAAGGACATGGAGCTGTTGGAGCGGGGCCAGAGGAGGCAAAACTTCTTTGGTGTGAGGGTGGTGAGAGCCTGGTCCAGGTTGCCCCGAGAAGCTGTGGCTGCCCCATCCCTGGAGGGGTTCAAGGCCAGGTTGGAGGGAGCCTGGAGCAACCTGCTCTGGTGGGAGGTGTCCCTGCCCAGGGCAAAGGGTGGCACTGGGTGGGCTTTAAGGTCCCTTCCCACCCAAACCATGCCATGATTCTCTGATCTTCAGGCAAAGGCCTGAGGTGTGGAGGCTACGTTCAGCAATGCTTCACAGCCCAGCACAGGTGGCCGCCAGCTCCTCCATCCTCCCCCGGCCGGGCACACGCTGGGCACCGTGTCACCAGCAGCAGCGTTCTCCCCAGCTCTCCTCCTCCCAGGGCCAAGAATTCAGACCATCCAACGGCCCTCGCTCCAGCACGGCCCAGCCTCAGCCGCAGGACATGCACTTGGCAGCAGACCCTTCCACCCTTCAAGTGAGTTGTGAAACTCCAGAGCCAGACGTCACCCTCCTGAGCCCAGTGCCATTGTAGCTGGGCACTGGTTTGGCTGTGGATTGAGGGAACTGGAGAACTGGGACTGGAGAACTCCTTGTGACTGGGACCAAATCCCTTCCCCAGTCTCCTTCCTTTTAGCTCCCAACGCTTCGACTTTCTTAGATGCCAGTCTCCTTAAAAAAGGACAGAATCCCTCACCTTGGTCAGAGCCTGGTCAACGAGCATCCACTCGGATGGCACCACAACAAATAATCTGCTTTCCCTTTTCTAGTAGTCACTTATTTCTATTGCTGCTTAACTAAGAAAACAACAATTTTCTTGCTCTTCAATAAAGTTATCAGTTTAAATCTTCAAGGCCAAGAAAACAGAAAATTGCTCCTTTTTTCAGCAGTTGGCACATGTGTAAGTAACTGTTTCTGCTGGGCTGGTGGAAGAACGTGTTGAAGACCCAAATGGGAAGGAGACACCAGCTGGTGGGTTTTGCTCTGCAGCAACTGAGGCTCGAGCAAAACCCAGATTCCCAACCCTGCAATTAAAAAAGGAACGAAATAATAGGAACAATCGTGTGAATCAATCTCCTTCTCGTTCAGCATTGGAATAAATTGGTAATATCTTGAGCGCAGAAAAAGATTAAGTGGCCCAAAACGCCCAGAATGGAGGAAAAGCCACAGACACTAAAGGTTCCAGCACTAAATACACAGGCTCTTGGCTCCAGGTGGCCCATTCTGCCCATGGCCATAAGAGTTTGCACCCCAGAATCTCATGCCCCTCCCTGCTCCACCAGCGCGACCCATGAATGGACCAACCTCATCGCTCTCCTCCACGTCCACATTGCCGTTGGCATCGTCATCCATCTGCTTGTGGATGTTGCGGACGGCTTCGAAGCTGAGCTGCTCGTCCTCATCGTGGCACAGGGGCTTGTCGATGCGGCAGAATTCTGCTGAGGGAGAGGAGGACACCGGCGTTAGGCGGCCCCTACGTCCCAAAAACATCAACCCGCCTGTTTTCTCACCAAGCTTCTCATGTTTGAAAAGCCCTTCCACCACCCTGGACTTCCTGGTGCTCCCAGGGCCTTCTCCTGCCCACGGTGGCCACCGATGCCCCGTCAGCAGGGGATGGGAGGGACAGGAGCTATGTTTTACCTCCTATTTCTGAGTTCTGTTTCTCACTCGGAGGTTGTTAGTGTTGGCAGAGGGTCCAGCGAGGACATTTTGAGAGTAAGAGTTGTGTGTTTATCTAACACGTCAATTAAAACAAAAAGTTTGCCTTCTTCCTGATTATGAAACGGATTTTTCTGGCTTGTTTTCCACATATTTTTCCATGTTTCAACACTAAACACTTTAAATTTTGCTGCGTGCCTCAGCCCATGGAAGCACCAAATGGGGCTGATCATCCCTCCTATGGCTCACCAGGAGGGCCACAGACCAGCCCCGAGACACAAGCACCAACACCAGGCACCAAAAAACCCCTCAAAGACGGAATCTTTGCAAGAAAAAAACCCTCCTTTTGTTTCACAGGGGCTGCAGCAGATTCACTGTGAGCAGAGAACGATTAAGAACCATCCAGGGGTGACCACTCCGAGGCCGCTGTGAAACCAGTTTAATAGCTCCTGGCCTGGTTCCCATCACAAAGGTCTCATGCCCAAAAAATCAAAGCGAGTTCAGACCGAACCCTTGGAATTTAAGCAGAAAAGTCCACATTATGCATGAACTCAACCCAAACCCTAAGATGATCCTCTCAAGCTAAAACAAGCTTAGATACAGGAAAAGTAAATGGATTGGATCTTCTCCCGCTGGTGCTCACCTGGCTGTGAAGGGATGATCACTGGGACCATCCACCTCTGTCCCCTCCACACAACTACCAAGCACTTGGATTCACCATCAGTACCAAAGACTTTTGAACATTAAATCCACATATGGGTGTAAAAATTATTTTAGCACGTACTACATGATCCCTATGGGAAAAAAAATATCCTAGAGGAAGTCCAAAAGCCTCTAAAACAGAGCATCTGACAGAATTTATGTTACCCACCACATTTCATAGAATCATAGAATCACAGAATGGTTTGGGTGAGAAGGGACCTTAAAAACCATCCAGTTCCATTCGGGGACACCTCCCACCAGAGCAGGTTGCTCCAAGCCCCCTCTAACCTGGCCTTCAACCCCTCCAGGGATGGGGCAGCCACAGCTTCTCTGGGCAACCAGTCCTCCGTTGCTGGGATGGCATCAGGCACCAAGACCCTTCAGACACCCCACTTCTCCAAGGTGGCCTTTGGTGGCCCACAGACAAACTGTATTTATCAAGGGGAGGCACCAGGTTTTGTCCCAAAAGCAGGTTTTTAAAAATGGGGTCTCTGACATGAAAACCTGACCACCCTTCAGGGACTGGCAGAGGGATGGGTGGCACGGTGGAACGGTGGGAGAAGATGCGCTGCAGGACGGCACCAAGGGGAGGTCAGGCCACGGGCACACACACATGGAACACAGGGACCATGGATGGGGTAGGTACCACCACCACGGCAGCTTCTGGCTGGCTGACGTGAGGTGGACCCATCATGGCCAGGACAGAGCCCCACGCTCTGCTCCCTTGGGGTGTAACACCTCCCCCCCAGCACCCTGCTCTCCCACCCACCCCTGTGTCCCACCACCGGGGCTTGGGGTCGGGTTTTCTTTGGTGACTTCCTCTTAGGACATCGTGATCAATGACAACATGTCTTGTATCACAGGACCTTCTGCAGGTTACACCTATTGCCAGACCTGGACCTAGTATAACTGGGGCTGAATTTATAGGTTTGGTTTCATCACCATCATCATCATGCTCAATCTCCTCCTTCTACCTTGTTTAGTTGTGGGAAAACGAAAACCAGGAGAAAACATAAACCAGTTGAGCTTGGGAAAGACCATGCCCATGGCACGTCCCTGCAGCAGGACACTCTAAGAGGCCACGTGCTGCTTTATTTCCAAACGCAGAGACCCAACCACTTCTACCAAATTACAACAAAAGCCATTCTCTCTCTCTCCAGTCCAAATTACCCCCCACACCCATCGCTGCTCATCCTTCCTCTGCTGGCTTTGGTTTAAAGAAATAAAAAAATACCCAGAACTGAGTAAATCAGATTTTTTCAAGTTTCCCTTAGAGAGCACCACACGTAAAATGCTTGTAAGAAACATAAGAATTAATTAAAGGTCATAAAAGAAGCGGTTCCTCCCTCTGCTGACAAGCTGCTGGACATGGAGCTGTGTCCCCACACCAGGTCCCACAACCAAACCAGGGTCTGGAGAAGACCCCTCCCATGAGGTCCAGCGCAGGAAAGGCTGCGCCTGGGGCACGAGGCTCCATCTGAAGTTTTGGGGTTCTGCATTCGTTAGCTGAAGAAAAATAAGTGCTGGAACACGCGCTGCTCCTGATAGATATGAAAAGATGAGTTGGATGATGATGGAGATGCTTCAAAGAGGCTGGGCTGGTGTCCTGCTGCTTCACAAACCTTGGGAGGTTTATTCTGCATTAATTCATTGCCATCTCTACAGCCAGGAGAGCCCAGCAACCCTGCAAACTGGTGGCCCAAACCAGTGAGGGGGCTGAGAAAGCCCTCCCTCTCTCCTCTGCACTGTTCATGGCCACCTGCCATGAAGCTGGTGGAGATAAGGGCCACCTGGGCCCACGGAACCTGCGCTTGAAACCAGGAAAAACATTTGGAACATCAACAGACGGCAGCAGAAGCCAGGGACAACGCCGTGGTGGGCAGGGCGTGAGGAACGGTGGAAGTTCAGGAGGTGAAGTCAGCATTTCCCTGCTGGGGTGTGCCAGGAAGACTCCCTCCTTCCATGACACCTCTGGGGACAACAGAAGGCGGAAGGTGACTAACGGCACCGCGCAGCGCGGCCACAACATCGCCTGGGCACTGCACAGAAACCCACGGGAAACAGTTTTTCATTTGTCTCATTTCTCTTGATTTTAATTGGCAGGGGAGAAGAACTTGGCAGAATTATTTTAAATATTATTGGATGCCTTCGCGTTGATTTGCACAGATTTGGGTTTTCCTCTCCCACCCTGCAAGGGTTTTCTTCGCAGTTATTGCAGAATTAGCTCAGAGCTTTGGGCTGGGCCTTTTTCTGCAGTAATTTGTCACGACAGGGAGCAAGGACACGGGACGGTCCTGGATTCACCCTGCCTTTGGGCTCCACTTCAGAAGGAAAAATGGAAACAGGCTACAAGATAACCCCCCCAAAATTATGCGATCGTCTTGTTCTGAGCCTGTGCTTGTTATCACAGCAATGAACTCACCAACGCTCTAGCAAAGATAAAATTATAGGAAGGGAAGGTCGTGTTATTATAAAACAAGAGGGATTTTATTCGTATTAATGCTCTCACCACCATGTAACCCCAAAACACGGCTGTCCATGGGGTCCTTCCAGCATTCAGACACAGGAATTGACAATATCTTGCCCAGATTTCTCCCAAGCCCAAGGACAATCCGTGGGCATTTGTAACACAAAGACCAAGGATGGGGCCCAATCATGCCAGCAGCAGGATGAGCAATAAATGCTTTGGGAATGGCATGTGTTGATCACAGAGCCCACAATTAATGGCAATCAAGCCAGTAAATAGCCAGGAATTTACTGTTTGCCTCAAGGCCAGAAAAAAAAGCCCGAATAAGGACAGAAGTGATTTAATCAGCAGAAGACCCTGGGCTGATAAAAGAATGGTCATGAGGTTCCACCAGAGGGCATGGCCCATTATCTTCACAGGAAAACAGGCTGCAGCTGGAAAAATACCCAAAATGAAGAAACAAAGAGCAGGGGCAGGAACCTTGCCCAAGATTTATGGGAGATTAAGCAAAAAATAACATTTGTCTCCTTAAAGGGAGACAAAAAAAGACCTATCCAAAAGCCCGGTCATCTCTTGGGTTCCTCCTGACCAGTTGATAATATAAATGAGGGCTTAATAGCCAACATGCCTTGTCCTCTGTGTCACATGCAATGACACTCCACGTCACTCAGATACAACCAGTGGCACCTCCAGTGAGTGAAAGCCTTGAAATGAATATGAAATTGGTTTTGTTTAATTAACATCTTCCTCCTCCAGAAGGTCTTGCATGGATTTTGCTACAACAGTTTCTTCAAAAGAAACTCCCTGGTCCTTATCACTTGTCCGGGCTCATTTTTAAGGGGCAGAGCACACCGGGGGTGGGGGGTGAGGGGTACAGCTGCTGGATCCCTTGGGAGCTGAGCCAACATCTTTACAACCCTCCCGTCCCACTTCTCCGAGTCATCAGGAGTCTTTTGTCTCCTCATCCTGCTGGTTTGTGCCTCCAGCCCTGCTCTTTATCTCCCCACTGTCACCTCTTTAACAGCTACACTCTGCCCTTGCTCTCAGAACAAAGAGTCCCTCCCAACCCATCCATGATTATGGCCTGGGCGCTATCAATACATGCCATCTCCACATCCTGCCATTGTTCTGGATTCACCCCTTGGGGCTCCCTCTCCCCCACTAAAGGCATTTTGTAATCTCCTTTGAGCAGGTGGCCACAGATGGACCTTGCTGCCATCCCCATTGGGTTCCAACGCCTGGGACATCACCAACAGACACTAGGCCTAAGTGCTAGAGTAGACCAGGCAGGGCTGGAGTGACATCTACCACGAAAAGCAGTTTGGGATGGTTTTATGAACAGATTAAAAAAACACGTCTTATGAAATGTCTTAGGAGACACGATACTTTCCAGTCCCACACCTTCTCCTGCTGCAACCCAGCAGGAGAACAAGCTGTCCAGAGAGGTGGTGGAGTCTCCTTCTCTGGAAACATTCAAAACCTGCTTGAACAAGTTCCTGTGTAACCTGCTCTAGGTTGACCCACTTTGGCAGGGGGGTTGGACTAGATGATCTCCAGAGGTCCCTTCCAACCCCATATGATTCTACGACCCCCTCGCTCCGAAAGGACAAGAGGCAGCAACACAAACTGGAACACATGAAATCCAACTTAAACATCAGAAAAGACATTTGACTCGAAGGGAGGACAAAAGACCGGCCACAGGTTGTGCAGAGAGGGCGAGGAGTCTCCATCCACAAAGACAATCGAAACTCAACTGGACACAGCCCTGGACAACCAGCTCTAGGTGACACTGCCTGAGCAGGGCTGGAGAGGACCATCTCCAGAGGTCCCTGCCAGCCCAGCCCCACCAACTAGAACATCCAAGTATTTTACTTCCTTTCCCGTGGGAGATTCTTTCTAATGAGAATTCTGTTTGTTTAATTTCAGGTTCTCTCAATTTTCTTCTACCAGGTCCCGTTATCTTCAGGAACGCTGAAAAGCTGTGCTAAGGCCATTGCCGCCAACTGTCCCCAGTAGCTTCATAACAAGAGCAGCCGTTGGGACAGGCTTAGACAGCAGTTTAATTATAAGAGTAGTCATTTACATAACTCGCTTTTATAAACACCGGAATGGCAGCCAAAAAGCCTTACATTTGGGGAAAAAAGAATTGTTTACATATTTCACTAATATAAACAAGGACTCAGCTTGACTTCCTTGCTCCAAAACCTCTGGTTTTCAAATAAAAAAGCGCCAAGAGCAACTTCATAAAAGCATTAAAGGGGTTTGTAAGGGCCATACACAGAGATTACCGTTCCCCCTTGAGGAGCAAGGAAAATGAAAGGGAACCGGGACATTTTGCGAGGCTTCAGAGCAAGGCAGAGAGGGCAGAGCAACCATCAATTTTCCAGCTCTAATTAAACCAAACAACGGAGCCCATCAAGTTATGAGCGTCTATAACTATTGCCGCTGTCATAAAAGTACTCAGGGTATTTGTATTCTACAGGCTTATACCATACAGCTGGATAATATTTACCATATAGAGAATGCTCAGCCACTACTCCACGTTGAACACATGATACATGTTCACAAATCCATGTGAAAATTCACATATAAATAAAATTCACATATAAAATCCCTTTTTTTAAAAAAAAAAAGTGAACATGTCCAATAGAATTGGGATTGAAACATTTCCCTGGGAGGTGCAGAGCAGGGAATGACGTTTCGCTCCGGAAGGCAGCATCATGCGACTCTGGTCACGTCAAGGAGATGCACATAACGTGGTGGCATCACCAACACCCACCTCATCCATCCTCCCACCTCATTCATCCTCCCTCCTCAACCATCTTCCCACCTCATTCATCCTCCCTCCTCGTCCCTCTTCCGACCTCAACCATCTTCCCTCTTCATCCATCTTCCCACTACCCCTGGGGCCCAGGAACTCCATCCACTTATTTTCAGAGCAGCTTTTGTTGGTAGAAGATTCTGGCTGAAGGGAGTTCCATCAGGAGCATTCTGGCCAGTGTCTACGCTCAACACCACTAAATTATTCACCTCCTAAATGCTGTGTTGAATTATCATCACCTCTGAAACAGCAGGGTCTGTAGCTGACAGTGAAATAGAAATTCCCTGGAGACAGCCAGTTTTCCACTTCTTTTTACACGAGGGGCTGCAAACAGCTTCTGCGGCACAGATGGGTGAGGATCCCCATTTTAGTAACCCAACCGGTGAGTCTTCCTAGAAAACCTTCAGCTACCAAGTACAGATCAGCAGGAGTTCAAAGATATAATTTTTTCCTTTGATGAAACTTCTTTCACGATGCAAAAAAAAACCCAACCCTGTACCTAACTCAAATTAAACAGTCTAGAAAAAATGTAAATACAAGCAGAGATTGGACCATTTGATCTCTGATACCCTTTGAGAGGAAGTAACAACGCCCTCGGGTGCCTCTGCTGGAAGGTCCAACTGCAAATGTTCCCAAACCAGCTAATAATAGCATTCAGAGAAACGGGCCATGCAGAATTCATGGGGCCAAAGCCATCTCCATCTCCCCTGCTCTGATGGAACTACCGGTTCCTGGAAAAACCCCTGGTCTCTCAGAAGCGACATGGCAAAGCTGCGTGAGGTGGAACAGAGGCAGGAGGAAGCCCTCAGTGATCAATCTATGGACACACTCATCTCTTCAGGTCACCACCATCAGCTTAAGATAGGTCCAGGGAGGATTTAATCAGCAAAGTGACACTGCTGTACAGCCTCCAGCTCTTATTCAATTAAAAATTAAGTATTTCTTCCACAGATGGGTGTCTCTCCTTGGCAAAAGCTCAGCATTTGTTTACTACAATTAATTCCCTCATCACTGATTGCAATTAGCCTGCTTCATCTTCTCCATGCAACAGTTTACTGATATAATACCAGCAAAACTTCATCCTATTTCTTCCAAACACCCTCATTTTCCCCTGAAACCAGCACCAAAGTCCATTTTAACCTTTCCTTCCACCAGTGCCTCCAGCACAAACCTCCAGTGTCCCACTCTTATAGAATCATAGACTGGTTTGGTTGGGAAGGGACCTTACAGCCCCCCCAGTTCCACCCAGGGACACCTCCCACCAGAGCAGGTTGCTCCAAGCCCCCTCCAACCTGGCCTTGAACCCCTCCAGGGATGGGGCAGCCACAGCTTCTCGGGGCAACCTGGGCCAGGCTCTCACCACCCTCCCAGCAAAGAAGTTCTTCCCCACATCTCCTCTCCATCTCCCCTCTTTCAGGGTGAAACCCTTCCCCCTCCTCCCTATGTCTTCTCTCCCTCATCAAGAGTCCCTCCCCAGCTTTCCTGGAGCCCCCCTCTTTAGGGACTGGAGGGGCTCCAAGGTCTCCCCGGAGCCTTCTCTTCTCCAACTCTCTCAGCCTCTCTCTTCCTCTTCAAATGCTTTGCTCCTTCCAATTCATTAAAAAATAACACCCACCCCTCAAAAAATGAGTCACGCACAGAACAAAACAGACTTATTTCCCCTCTGTGAGGTGGGAAGAACTCACCACCAACCATCACCAACCCCACCCCCTGGGCCCATATCATCCTGTCTCCTCCTGCCTGGTCTGTCCCCACACACAGCCCAGTTCTGATCATCCATCCCATCTCCTGCCCACGTCACCACCAACGGAGGGTTCGGGCACGGTTCTGCCCTCCCCGTCTCTCTCAAACTTCTCCAGACCAATTCTCAGCACCCTTCCTTGGGTGCTCTTGCCTCAAACTGCCCATTTCAGGTATTTCCTTCCTGAGAAATGTCTGTTTGCTTTCCTCGGGCCCAAGGACCGCGTCATATTTCTGTTGGGCTGTCCAAATAAGATAGGAACAGTTGTTTTGGTACCACCCTGGAAGGCAAAGCGGTTTCGCCTAAAGTCTGCTAGAAAATCCCACGTCGAGCTCTTCTGCAAGAAGGCAGCAGAAGCCAAAATATCCCATGGGCAGGAAAAGGTCCTAATGGGCTGGAATAACCAGGGATTGGGTTACTTCATAATAATACGCTAAAGTAATCTCACTGCTTACACATTCCTTCTCCTTTTGTGCCGAACAAAATCGAGGAATTAAAACAGTACCAAGCAGCGATGGCCATCCAGACTGGAGTTTAAGGTCGTCCTTCCCTGAACACGACTATCCTTTCACAACGGATGTTCTTTAGAAGCACCTTCACTGGAGAAAGGGAAAGTTTCGCTGCTTAATTTAAACCTCCTAATCATAGAATCATAGAATTTTCCAGTTTGTAAGGGACCTTTAAGGTCATCTAGTCCAACCATCAACATAACTCTGATAAAAACCATCACTAAACCATGTCACTAATATTGTGGATTGTTTGAAAACTGCAAGAATTCAGCCCACTGTAGACAGACAGACAGACCTGGTACCTACTGGGATGGCAAATGCCAACTCCAGAAGACACCAGTCACTGGATAAATAAACCCTTTCCTTCCTGCATCTCTGTGAAACTCTTGGCTCCATGGCTCCAGGAGCAGCAGCTTTGGTGGTTCATCAAAGTTCATCAAGCAGCAATTTTCCTTAATGCTCCAGTATTGTGGTAATTTCCATAAGTATCCTCTATCCATTTTCCTGGAGAGACAGAAAGTGCAAACAAGTGTTCCCAGAGGAGAGGATCCTCCAAGGAAGGAAAATTCCTTGGCTCCTCAGACTTGCTGTGAGAGCTTCATTGAGAGGAGAGCACGGAGCTGAGCCAACAGCTCAGCAGGAGAGTGTGGGCAAGCTCCTGCCCTCACAAGTGGAACAAGGCAGGTCCTTCATAGACCCATAGAGTGGTGGAGGTTGGAAGGGACCTTCCAGACCACGGAGTCCAACCATCAACCCAACGCTGACAAACCCACCACTGACCCATGTCCCTCAGCACCACGTCTGCCCGGCTCCGAAATCCCTCCAGGGATGGCGACTCCACCACTGCCCTGGGCAGCCTCTGCCAAGGCTTCACCACCCTTTCCAGGAAGAAATTGTTCCCAAGCTCCATCCTCAACCTCCCCTGGGGCAACTTGAGGCCGTTTCTTCTTGTCCCATGGCCTGTTCCTTGGGAGAAGAGACCGACCCCCCCTGGCTACACCCTCCTTTCAGGGAGCTGGAGAGAGCCAGAAGGTCTCCCCTCAGCCTCCTGTCCTCCAGGCTCAACACCCCCAGCTCCCTCCAGACCCTTCTCCTTGTGCTCCAGACCCCTCACCAGCTCTGTTGCCCTTCTCTGGACACGCTCCAGCCCCTCAAGGTTTTTCCTGTCAGGAAGGGCCCAAAACTGGATATGGCCCTTGAGGTGGGGTCTCACCAATGCCCATCCCATCCATGGCCTGGGAGAAGCTCGCTCCCAGCTCCCACGTTCCTGCTCCTGGTTCTTCACCCTCTGGCCCCACAGAAACATCTGCTGAGGGCAGCAGCCACCCAGAGCTGGGCTTCCCCATGGCCACATGGAAAGCAGAGTTAATCAAGGAAGTGACCAGATGTTTTCTCCCAGAGTTGCAAATTATGAAAGAAAAAAAATCTTACCACACATAATTTGGGTTGGTTTCTTTTCCCCAGCTTCTGCTTTATGGCACAGATATATGATGGTTTTTCAGATTTGTAAGCATTTTTCTGACTCTTGGTCACACTTTCCCCACGTCGTTAAGCACAGCCTCTAATTTACAGCGCCTGGGAACTCCCACGTCTCCAAAGCTGGGGCACGACCAAAACCCGAGACATCGCTGTACAGATTTGCCTTTTCCAGACCCAGCTGAGGACCTGCATTCCACCCCACCCCCCCCCGAAAATCTGTTAAACTATTTTCAGAATCACAGGTATATTAGTAGGTGTCATTCATGGAGTGTCTAAGAGATTTACCGCTCCCTCGCTTTTTTTGCGCTGCAGGGTCTCTCTGTTCCCCCACCCCAGAGCCCACCGGGGCAGCCGCAGCAGGAAGGGTCCCCTCCTACCCCCCCCCCCTTTCAGGGGGCCAGAACAAACAGATTCAGTTAATATTTTGGGGGAAAAGTTACCTTCTTCACTGTAAATTCGGTATAGGGTTACTTTTCTTTAGATAGAAGGGATGTTTATTAACGCTGACGTGTAAATATTTCTCAGTATAAAAATATTTTAGAAATTTTCAGATTTCTAAGGACCAATTCCGCATCAATGCTCTGAAACGGCCGCGTTTCTAGAGTCATTCCCTGCCTGCACAGGGTTGCCCACGTCTCAGAGGCCAAACGGAGCTTTTCCCTTGCCTTTGGTGGCCCTGCCCCCTTCCCCAGACCATCTCCAGCCCTTTCTCATGCCAGATTCAACCACCTACTGGTTTCCAGCAGTGCAGATGCAGCCACACGGGGACAAGGGACCTTGAGCCACCGGGACGGATGCTCTTGGTGCCGAGCACCAGCTCTTCTCTCCCTGATCATGGGAGGGAAACGGTGCGGGACTAAACCTGAGGCCATCTACTGATGCACCCTGAGCTCAACAAATGACGACCCCAGAATTGCAGGCCATGAACTNCCCCCCAACTCTCTCAGCCCCCCCTCCCAGCAGAGGGGCTCCAGCCCTCCCAGCATCTCCCTGGCCTCCTCTGGCCCCACCCCAGCAGGTCCATGCCTCCTTACAGATGGTTTGAAGGACAGAAACCCATCGAGGGGTGGGAAGAAATCACTGTCAATCTGAAGACAGATGTGATCCAGCCGCTCCAGTCAACCACAGCCCAAGGAGCGCAGCTTTGAACGCTGGCTGCCGTGCATGGTGATGCAAAGCTAGTAATTATTATTTTTTAAGTGAAAGAAAAATTGCTAAAAGTCAGGAAACCACATAATGGATGCGTGAGTCATTCTTGCCTGAAAAAATTTGAGACACCAAAGAAAGCTGAGAAGAAATCAAAAGCAGCTCTAACTCAAGCTGGGTCACCCCTGACGGAGACCCCACCACCTCTCTGGGCCCCTCCAGGATTTGACTCGTCTTACAGTAATTTTCCCCCTACATCATGTCGGGGTTCCCCGTGTCACAGGCCGTGTGCGTTGGGCACCTCTAAGAAGAGTCTGGCTCCACTTCTGGGCACCACCATGGGGTGGCTGCAGACAGTGGCCGGGTCTGTCCATGTCCTCTGCCCCAGGCTGAGCCAGCCCAGTCTCCCCAATCACTGTTGGGAGCCCCAAAGAGGACACAGTGCTCCAGGCACAACATCAAAAGTCCCTGATAAAGAGGAGGACCACCTCCTTGGACCTGGTGGACCCCCTCCTGCCTCCCTCACCCAAGGGCACTCTGCCCATGGGCTACTTCTATTTAAAAGACGTGTAGACGTTGTGCTGAGGGACATGGTTCAGTGGAGGGCTTGGCAGTGATGGGTTAACGGTTGGACTCGATGATTTTGAAGTTCTTTTCCAACCCAAATGATTCTCTGATGCTACTCTTCAAAGTTGCTTCCCAGAGAACTGGCCCCAGCCCAATCACTGAGCAGGGGTCGTCCATCCCAGAAACGAGACCTTGCACTTGCTTTTCACAGAATCCCCAGAATGATATGGGGTTGGAAAGGACCTCTGGAGTCCCCCCAGTTCAACCCCCTGCCAGAACAGGGTCACCCAGAGCAGGTTGGACAGGAACGTGTCCGGAGGGGGGTTGAATATCTCCAGAGAAGGAGATTCTACCACCTCTCTTGGCAGCCTCTTCCAGGGCTCTGCCACCCTCACAGGAAAGAAGCTCCTCCTCATGTTGAGATGGAACTTCTTATGGTCAAGTTTGTGCCCGCTCCCTCTTGTCCTGTCCCTGGGAACCACTGAGAAGAGTCTGGTCCCATCCTCTTGCCACCAAACCTTCAAGTATTTATAGGCATTTATCAGATCCCCCCTCAGTCTTCTAATCTCCAGACTAAAAAGACCTAAGTCCCTCAGCCTTTCCTCAGAAGAGGTTCCTGCCAGAACCCTTCTGCTTGTCCAGGTTCCTCTGAGGGACACCTCTGCCCTCCAATGCTCCCCTCCAATGCTCCCCATGATCTGATGTGACCCACACAGGCCACAGCCATTTGTGTTGGGCTGTTGCCCAGGTTGAACCATTCTGTTGCCCAAGGCACAGAGTGACACTGGGGACACGGGGGGGTCATGGGGAGGGGACAGCAGGGACAGCACTGCACACCCCTGAGCCTCAGAAACAACGCTGAGAACTGCTCTGGCCCCATCCACCCTGATCACAGCTCTCTTCTGGAGGCCAACCTAGAATCAAAGGAGCTACGACACCTCAAAGAAGCAGGAAAATGAAGGAGAGTTTAAATAAGTCTGGAGGATTCTGCCATCAGGGAAGGAACACGTCAGCGCCGTGGTTGTGTCTCCCAACACTGAGAAGGTGCCAGACTAGCTCAAAGCCAAGCCCTTCGGCTCCCTCGCAACGTGGAGGTGGGACTGGATTTTATCTCCAGTCTAAATGAACTTGTGCCACCAGTATCCACCTAAATGCAAACCAGCACGGCTCCAGCTACCACCAAAAAGTCAGATAAAAGTGTGAAAGAAGAACTTCATGGGGACCTTTCAGATCATGGAGTCCAACCATCAACCCACCACTGACAAAGCCACCACTGACCCATGTCCCTCAGCACCACGTCTGCCCGGCTCCGAAATCCCTCCAGGGATGGCGACTCCACCACTGCCCTGGGCAGCCTCTGCTAAGGCTTCACAACCCTTTCCAGGAAGAAATTCTTCCCAAGCTCCATCCTCAACCTCCCCTGGGGCCACTTGAGGCCATTCCCTCTTGTCCCAGGGCCTGTTCCTTGGGAGAAGAGACAGACCTGCCCTGGCTACACCCTCCTTTCAGGGAGTTGGAGAAGGTCTCCCCTCAGGGTGACAGAATGACAGTGACCAGACATGCTGTAGGAAGGGAAGCAGCGTGAGGACCTGCAGAGGGTCTCCTGCAGGTGGGACTCAGCCCTTGGTGCCACCACGACCGTGACACAGACCATGTAGCCACTTCCCAGCCACCATCAGGGGGTCCACTGCTGGCTCCACTCCCTGCTGTGACCACAACCAGGTCTGTGGCTTCCCACGGAGCCCCACACCTCACCAGCACCAGCCACCAGCCCGCACAAAACAGATTTCTTCCAAAAGAAGTGTTTTCCCCCCATAACTCACTGTCTTAACTTAATCTTCTTCTTCAAACGGGATGATCATTGGATGATCATTGTCTCCTGAATTACGTCACCCCCCTGGTGACGCAACCTGACTGACTACATCGGCTGAGGTCGAAGTACAAAAATGCGCACACCAGTAACTCAGGTCCAAAATGCACTTCACCCCATGATTTTTTGGCTTTAGCAAGAACCGAGGTGTTCCGGCTTTCTGATTTGGTTGGTGGTTGGTTTTGTAGTTTTTTTTTTCAAATGTGATCCTACTAACTACTAATCACAGAAGGGTTTGGGTGGGAAGGGACCTTAAAGACCATCCAGTGCCACCCCTTGCCCTGGGCTGGGACACCTCCCACCAGACCAGGTTGCTCCAAGCCTCCTCCAACCTGGCCTTGAACCCCTCCAGGGATGGGGCAGCCACAGCTTCTCGGGCCAACCTGGGCCAGGCTCTCAATCCATCCATCCATCCATTCCACATCTCATCTCCATCTCCCCTCTTTCAGGGTCAAACCCTTCCCCCTCCTCCTAGGGCTCCCCTCCCTCATCAAGAGTCCCTCCCCAGCTTTCCTGGAGCCCCCCCCTTGAGGGACTGGAAGGGGCTCCAAGGTCTCCCCGGAGCCTTCTCTTCTCCAGGCTGAACCCCCCCAACTCTCTCAGCCCCCCCTCCCAGCAGAGGGGCTCCAGCCCTCCCAGCATCTCCCTGGCCTCCTCTGGCCCCATCCAACAGGTCATCACAACTCGGAGGATGGCTGAAGGAGCACATCGCCCCAGGAGGAAAAGCTCCATGAGTAGACAAGGCAGGAGGACCTCTTGCCTTCATGCCTGCCCTCCTCCTCCTCTCACAACAGCCAAGGATCCCCACAGCCCCTTCACAGACAAAGCTTCTCCTTAATTAACTCAAGCGAAGCAGTGCCATTCCCACACTGCCGTACAAGGCCAGCTTCTCCCAGTTTTAACCTTATTTATCCCTCATTTCTAACCAAGGACTGATAATTTAACTTTTCACAGAAGCTCTAGAGAGCAGAAAAGGCGGTGACAGCAGCCCTTCTGGAGAGGGCACAGTCTCTGCTCTGCTTTTCCCACCACGAGAAGGGATCCGCTGCCGCTGCACCCAGCAAACTCATTGGAAACACATTCCTGTGGTTTAAAACATTTTCTCATTTAGAAGACTTCTTTTTTTGCCTCCTGAAACCAGCAAAGTGCTCCTCTCCCATTCAAGAACACAGTATTTAACAGAGCAGGGCTGCACCAAGGAGAGATGCTGCTTGTCATCACCAGGCCAAGAGGAAAACGCTGTTCTGCAAAAACACGCATTAATTATTAGAATCATGGAATGGTGGAGGTTGGAAGGGACCTTCCAGACCACGGAGTTCAACCATCAGCCCAACGCTGACAAAGCCACCACTGACCCATGTCCCTCAGCACCACGTCTGCCCGGCTTGGAAATCCCTTCAGGGATGTTGACTCCACCACTGCCCTGGGCAGCCTCTGCCAAGGCTTCACAACCCTTTCATTATTTTTCATTTCAGCATTAATTATAAAAAAATCACAGAATCATAGAATTGCCTGGGTTGGAAGGGAGCTTTCAGATCACCAAGTCCAACCATCAACCCAACAATGACAAAACCCATCACTATTAGACTTAAGGAACGGGATACAATTGTTGGCTTGATTTATTGAGGGCAAAAAAACCTTCCTGGTCATCCCGTTATCCTCCTGCTCACCCAAACACAACCAGAGGTACATCTCCTGTAGAGTTTTCTCTAATGCTTTCCACCAGGACCAGGCCACTGGTGCAGAGGACCTGAGGCTGGGAGGCACTGGGCCACCCATGGTCCCAGCAGACAATGGAGGAGAAAGCTGATGGAACAGGGTGGGAAGAGGAAGAGGGTGGGAAGGGGAAAGCAGGAGGAGGAGGCTGGTCAACAAAGGACACAAATCTGCAGAAAACTCAAGTTTCATTATTCTTGGTGCTTGTGGACACGTTCGGTTCTACACATGCGATGGGAACCCTGTTTCAAGGAGATGCTGGAGGTGCCAGGCACTACCTAGGAAGTGCTCTTAGAAATGTAATTCCACCACATTCTACATGTTAAACGGTAATGAAAGGATCAAGGGACAGAGATAGATGAAGGAAGAGCCACCAATCTGCAGGAAGAGCTGCAGGAGCATCCAGGAGGGAGAGGGGGAGCCCGACCTCCCCGTGCCAGCCCTGGGAAAGGTTCTCCCGCACACCCCACAACACCTTTTTTCCCCACTAATTGTAACTCTAAAAGATTAACCTCGACCCCACACACTTCACTAGCCCTGTGGCCAGTCACTGCCAGGTGACACTGCTCCGTACGCGGTGCAGCAGGACATGGAAAGTGGTGATTCAGAGGAGCAACAGTGGCAAAAATTAAAATAAATCTCTTTATGAGTAGGTGAAGATTATTTACATTACAGAAACAAGGTTGGTTTTTTTTTTTTCCCCTTCTTCAACAACCAAAGATGTTGCTCGAGCCAAAAAGGAGCACTTTGGCCTCTCCTCAGTGCACTCTTCCCCCTTAAAAACCCTAAATCATCATTCTCCTGCTCCAAGAAACCAGCTGCCTCTCTGGATACAGAAGCCGAATAAGTTGTGCGCTGGCACAAGGCCACCGAGCAGGGCCACCACGCTGGCAGGGACGCTGGCCTGCCCGGCTGGAAGCCGAGCAAATGCCGCCTCGTTAATAAAGGTTGTTACTAAATAAATAAATAAAATAAATAAAAGAGAGGTCACCCCAGTTCAAGCCAAATTAAAAAAAAAAAAAAAAAGCAAGTCTTGAAATGACTCATTGGGGAACACGGGTTAGTTCGGGTATTTTAGGCCCTGTTTTGCTACACCAGAAAACATGGAAATGCTGCTGGTGGAGGAGAGAGTGGGGAGGTTCCCACCAGCAAAGCGCTTTCACAAGTAATACATCGAATAAAGTGACTTTTTTTCTGTAGGTGACCACCCAAAGAGCAACTTTATAGAACAGGATGCTGACTAAAGAGCACCGCAAAGACGAGGAGGGACTGGGAGCAGCTGAGGCATCAGAAGGGGTCACCCCACCCTGGAGATGCTTGTTCTGCTGCCACCCATCCTCACCTCCACGAGGAACCAAACCTGGAGGAGAGAAGGCTCCGGGAAGACCTTGGAGCCCCTTCCAGTCCTTAAAGCGGGGGGCTCCAGGAAAGCTGTGGAGGGACTCTTGATGAGGGAGGGGAGCCCTAGGAGGAGGGGGAAGGGTTTGACCCTGAAAGAGGGGAGATGGAGCTGAGATGTGGGGAAGAACTTCTTTGCTGGGAGGGTGGTGAGAGCCTGGCCCAGGTTGCCCCGAGAAGCTGTGGCTGCCCCATCCCTGGCGGGGTTCAAGGCCAGGTTGGAGGGGGCTTGGAGCAACCAACCTCTTCTGGTGGGAGGGGTCCCTGGATGGAACTGCATGGTATTTAAGGTCCCTTCCCACCCAAGTATTCCATGATTCTATGAAACTAGGAGACCACGAGGCCCTGGTTGAGGGTCCGCACCAAGCACACGGACCCAAGACCACCATGCTGAGACCTCCTCAGCCCCGAACAAGACCGACTGCTTCTACTGAGGACCAGACTGCTGGGGCTGCAGGAGCAGGCGCTGCCAAAGTCAGGAGGGAAGGAGGAAATGCTTTTTGGGCGACAACAAGCTGTTATTCTGACAGCTCAGCAACTTCCCAAACCTCGCCCTTCCCAGGAAAAAACGCTGCTGGAACTCCAAGGAACCAGCTCCTCTGCAGAGCTGGGGAGGTCACGGCCATTAGTGCTTCCCGCAACAGCAATCTCAGAGCCATCACAAACCGCTTCTGCTCCTTCACGGGTTTTCAAATATCTTCAGGGCTATCAGCAGTAATAAAATGGCTTTAAAAGGCAAGCTGACAACTCATTGGACAGCTTGGCCCTCATCTTTGGCACCCGGGGAAGAGTTTCAGCATGATGCAATCCGGGTTAATGCTCAGCAGTTTAAAGCAACATTTTTGGCAAAGGAAAAAACATGAGGAGGAGATCAGAAAATGCCAAACTTTTCCTTAGCGCAGCTCTATCACTAACGCCCTGCTCTTCTACTGACTCGGCTAAATTACTTTGTTTAATCCTCCAAAACCACCCAAAGCCAACCCTGCGTGTTTGCACTGTGATCTGGGAGTGTAGAATCATGGAATCACAGGAGGGTTTGGGTGGGAAGGGACCTTAAAGACCATCCCGTTCCGTCCAGGGACACCTCCCACCAAACCTGGTTGCTCCAAGCCCCTTCCAACCTGGCCTTGAACCCCTCCAGGGATGGGGCAGCCACAGCTTCTCGGGGCAACCTGGGCCAGGCTCTCAATCCATCCATCCATCCATCCATCCATCATCTCATCTCCATCTCCCCTCTTTCAGGGTCAAACCCTTCCCCCTCCTCCTAGGGCTCCCCTCCCTCATCAAGAGTCCCTCCATAGCTTTCCTGGAGCCCCCCTTTCAGGGACTGGAAGGGGCTCCAAGGTCTCCCCGGAGCCTTCTCTTCTCCAGGTTGAACCCCCCAAACTCTCTCAGCCCCCCCTCCCAGCAGAGGGGCTCCAGCCCTCCCAGCATCTCCATGGCCTCCTCTGGCCCCGCTCCAACTGCTCCATGTCCTTCTGATGGTGGGGACTCCAGAGCTGGACACAGAGCTCCAGCTGGAAGCTGCTGAAAATATTTCCCATCCTTGTACATCTGAGCAGACATCAGGGCTTACCCACAGAACAGGGGTTCATCTCCTTCCCCATCACTTTTAACCATTATAAACATTAAGCAACACCCCAGGCTTTACAAGACACTGCTGCCCGAAGCACGGCCGCGCTTCCACGGAGGTGTGCGGACAGGACGCAGTTTTAGGGTAAATTCAAGCAGAAAGAGGCAGTTTTCCAACCAGCCATCAGCTAGGGCATCAGACTGCAACAGGAATCACTTTAACACAGCCCTTGGGGGCTTTGCATCCAGAGCAAGGATTTGAAGGAATTCCAAAGCCATTACTGCCATGTTTGACCATAAAAAACCACATTTGAGTGCAGCGACAGTAATTTGGAGAAAATACATGAATTAAGCAAACGCCAGAGGAAGGAAGAGATGTCTTAATGGGAGACTGCAGCCAGGGCATCTCATGAAGCCTGAAGCCCCCCAGGACAGAGAGCATCCTACTACCACCACCTCCTCATACCATCTCCATCCTTCAGGGGTCCTGCAGGTCAAACCAGCCCAGCCCACGCAGAAATCCCTATTTACCTTCTGTTTCCTCCACAAGTCTTCGGGGCTCACAGGTAACGCAGACCCTCAGAGCCAACACTGGGTATCGCAGAGAAATCCTCTTTTCACCTCCCCAAGAGGCTGAGCATCACTAATATGCCGTGTCCTGCCTCCAGCTCTGGGGTTCTCCATACAGGAGAGACATGGAGCTGTTAGAGCAGAGGCCATGGAGATGCTGGGAGGGCTGAAGCCCCTCTGCTGGGAGGGGGGGGCTGAGAGAGTTGGGGGGGTTCAGCCTGGAGAAGAGAAGGCTCCGGGGAGACCTTGGAGCCCCTTCCAGTCCTTAAAGCGGGGGGCTCCAGGAAAGCTGGGGAGGGACTCTTGATGAGGGAGGGGAGGCCTCGGAGGAAGGGGAAGGGTTTGACCCTGAAAGAGGGGAGATGGAGATGAGATGTGGGGAAGAACTTCTTTGCTATGAGGGTGGTGAGACCTGGTTGCCCAGGTTGCCCCGAGAAGTTGTGGCTGCCCCATCCCTGGAGGGGTTCAAGGCCAGGTTGGAGCAGGCTTGGAACAACCAACCTGCTCTGGTGGGAGGTGTCCCTGGGTGGTCTTTAATGTCCCTTCCCACCCAAACCATTACATGATTCTTGATCTTACAGCTTCACTGCACGGTGGCAAAGGGAGCACACACTACACACGTGCTGTACATACGCATTAAGATGTGCTAATTAACCCCACACAACGGTTAATTGAATTACAAGCTCCTGAGCTCCCAGCAAGCTCTCACAACAGAATTGAGGAGGTCCATCCTTCTTCGTTATTCCCATGTGCCAAGGAGGCAAAAGGACCATTCAAAGCCACCCCGGGCATGGAGCCAGGAGACCGGCGTTGAGTTTGAGCCCGTTCCTCATTATTTCATTATTTCAGCTGAACAAACAGTATCTTTTCCATAACTATTTACAGGGTAAGAAACTCGCCCCATGGAGTTTCAATGAGGAGGATAAATCATGTACGACTTGGGAAGCGAACAGGAGAGTCTGGTTAGAGAAATGCTCCAGCTCTGGGCCCCAAAGCGATCGGCCGGGGAGGGGGGGAGTTGTTCTCCCAGGGCACAAGGAGGGCAAAAAAATAAATTAACTAGACTTGGAGTTGTTCTTTGGCACCCCATAAATCCTCCCCACGGACAGGTTTAGAGTTCGGGTAGGAAGGTAGGAGACCTTTGCATCGCTACACGTTAACCAGGCTCGGGTTAGAGAACCATTCCCAGTAGAACTTTCTGTTTGAGTTGGGATTAGGGGAATTGTTTTCCCTCCCCCTTAAATACCTTCCCCCACATGTGGGTGCCCACAGAGAAGCTATGGCTGCAGGGGCTGAATCGGGAGGGAGAAATGGGAGGGAGAAATGGAAGAGAGAATCATCTCATCATGGAATGGTCCAGGTTGGAAGGGACCTTTCAGACCATGGAGTCCAACCATCAACCCAACACTGACAAACCCACACTGACCCATGTCCCTCAGCACCACCTCTNGTGTTACGGAGCGTATTAACTTCTGTCAGTGCATTCACGTTTATTAGCCATAACCTTTCAACCACATGGACTCATAATCCCTCTACGTAATATTGAAAATTCCCCTTTCACCCAGTCTGCTCTGCCAATATTATAATCAGCTACAGCCACATTCCATATCCCTTTTATGCACATGGCATCCCAAAAGAAGCCCAGATACCACCATGGAGACCAGCTTCAAACAAGAAATACATCCACTTACGTATGTGATTCCTGTGATTCTTTTAGACAGGTGATAAAAAGTGCCGCTTATGTAGAATACCGCCAGGTGTAGCCGGTGAAGTAAAGGTATGCATTGTTTAAGAACATATACAGTTTGTAAGACTGTTTTCTTCTGCTGTTCCGTAAGCTCCCCAACTTGTTTCTGTATCCAGTTCCGCACCAAGGTCCTGCTGGATGAGCCGAGTGCCGGGTCGCCCTGCGAGGCTCTGGACTCATCAGCTTCTGTCTGCAGCTCGTGTTCCAGGTGCAGCAATCCCTTTTCTAAGCAGTAGGGTACCACGGCATGAAGAGCGATGAAGACGGCCCGCCGAAAAAAAGAAGGTACCCTTTTCTTGGTTGAGTCAACTTGGACAATGTTAACGTACTCTTCCCCCAGGGTCTGGTAACCTAAATAATGCGTGTAACAGAGAACGTGCAGGGTGAGATGGCAACAGCAATGTCATTCTCTGTACAGTTAAGGGGCTGCTCAGGTAAGAACACGTCGGGTTTTGGAGTTTCAGACATAGTATTTTTTGTGTTGAGTGAGGCGGGCGTTATGTTTACATCAACATCTGCAGCATCAGTATCTGCAATGGTTTTAGGCTTAGAGCAGGGATTCTTTTTCATAGTGTCTTTAAAATGAACTTTTGCATTTAAAAGAACATACATCTGGGTTGATAAACTGCTGCATTTGAACTCAAACTAACGACAATTTAGTTGTTTCATATATAGTAAGAGACATTTATGAAAGAAAAAAACCCCAAAAAACAAACCAAACAAAGCCCCCACATGAAACAAATCGCTGTCAGGCGGTCTCGCTCCACTGGCTGGTCACCAACAAACAGCAGCCGCCCAGGACACAGCTCATTTTTCACCCTGGCCCAGGTTGCCCCGAGAAGCTGTGGCTGCCCCATCCCTGGAGGGGTTCAAGGCCAGGTTGGAGGGGGCTTGGAGCAACCTGCTCTGGTGGGAGGTGTCCCTGGATGGAACGGAGGGGGCTTTAAGGTCCCTTCCAACCCAAACCATCCCGTGATTCTATGAAATCCCAGCTTTGGTAACACCAGGCTGGGGGTCCCCTGTGATGGCCACAGGCTTTGCTGGGCATGGCCACAGTCTCTTGGCAAATGGCTTTAGCTTCTCCTGGCCACGCTACCAGTGGGAAGATCCACGGCCCTCGTTTGCCTTCCAAAGCTCACCCCAAGAGATTAATAACCGAGGGGGGGCACATGAGCAGCCGCCCATTCGCCTCTCCCTTGGGGAAGCCCACCGTTCCTCCGTCGGGAGGGGAGCTGAGCCCCCCCCGAGCCCTCCCCGCTCCCCAGCTCTCATTGGCCACAGGGCTCAGGGGCTGGAACCAAAACACCCCATTTGCCAAGTTTTTGGCAAGTTTTCTTGGTGAGGAAAAAAAAATAACTTTTGTGCTGAAAAAGTTTGTCTTATTTTTTCAGGCTACATCAGCTGATAAGAGTTTAAAAAAGGGGGGGGGAAAAAAGTGGGAAAGAAAGCAGGGA
>VXAK01005783.1:170163-207369 GCA_013399435.1 Arenaria interpres | reverse complement strand
AACTCCTACCATTCTGTGTGATTATGTCATACTTTGGAAAATACGCCATGGTACCACACAGCTCTTCTTTTTTGTGTGTGGTTGATACCAATGCTCATTCTTCAAGTTCTCTCTCTTCAGGAGACAGGGGCTGCTTGCCCTGGGTTCCTGCTGCTACTTTCTGTGGCTCCGTGGCTTCCCTCTGCCAGACTGCAAGGGATGTCTCTTCAAGCTAACCTGAAGAATGCATCGGCTGCTCCTGGCTACACACGCACATTGTGTTAGTGCTTGTGAGCATCGGGAAACTGGTTGAGAAAAATAAAATCCTGTTTCCACCTGTAAGCTTTGTGATTTGTGTCCTTGAAAGTGTTTTTGGAGCTGAAAACCCCCTCTCATTTCAGGGAAATAACAGTCTAGTTCTTCAACTCATGGTGAGTGTGAAGGAAACAGAACAGAATGCAATGCAATGGAATGGAATCATTCTGCTATATTATGCCCAGAGTTATGGCAAGCTCTGACCCAGATCTGAGGGTTCCATACAGGAGAGCAGCTCTCTGCAGTCCAGGTCCCAGACCCACCCAGGAGACAGGGGCAGAGACCGTCAGAGCTACAGCATCACTCAGGCAGGGACCCAAGGCTCCAGGCTGAGCTGAGGGACACACTACCTAGTCCCTTGAGTAGCTTAAAGTTTTCTCTCTTCAGGAATTACAGATCACTTATTCATAGCAGTAGGTTTATTTTTAATTCCATCCTGTGTTTAAATTATTTAAAATCACATATATTATTAATTCCAAAACTTATCAGGGGACACATTATGAGGTGGATCATCTGCTCTCCCAAATTGTTTTTTCGATCTAAACACATGAAGAAGTCTCCCTTGACCACATCCTAGCAGGTTCAGCAGCAAATAGTTAATGCAGATTTTTGAGCTCCACCACTACTTTCTGTTGATCTGTTTTCCACTGAATTTCCCATTTATCAGCTGTTCATATAGCTCCTTCCAATGGAAAGGAAAAAGTATTACATACGAAGGGACTTCAAAAGCATCTGAATTTTTAAAGGTCTCATTATATGTGTCCAAACAGAAGTGGCCTCTTCGCTGCCCCTGGTACGCCTCTATGCTTTCTTGTTTCAAATCCCCATGCCAGGGTCAGGGTGTAAAGAGAAGACCCCTAGGAACACTTGTTTCAAATTTCCCTATAAAAATTACTTTTGCTTTTCACAATCTGCCCAGCCTTACAATCCTGTCCAGGTGAGAAGCAAACTCTGTACAGTGAAGTGAAGGAATAAGTTTGTTTTCTCAGTGATCCTCTGAGGGATCTTACCAGTAAACTATCGGAGTCGAGCGTTCCTGAAACAAAATGCTCTAAGTTCCGGCCCTACAGCCTCCTCACAAAGAAATATTCTCTCAGGAGCTTGGTGACTGAGTTCTATTTTAGAGCAAGAATTTGGACTTGAATTTCTTGCTCCCAATGAAGTCAAAACTGGAGTAAAAATGAGGGAATGCAGATGCTAACGCAGAGTCAGTCTGTGAACCTGGTCGCTGCTGGGTTGATTTGGCCCCTGTGAAGTCTTCTCCTCCAGGAGAAGCACACCAGTAGGGAGCTGTTCTCTTTCTTCTGCTCCAAGCAGACACCTTTTAGTTAGTTCTTACTTCGAAACTCTCTGTCTTTTCAGGCACAGTAAGAATGGTAAGCTCTCCCCGTGGGGTGCTTGGTTAGATCTTCAGCTATGAAACTTCTCCTTCTATCCCACGTCCCCCTGTGTTTATACCTGGATTTAGGGCATTTTTACCTTGTTTTGGGAGCAGCTCTCTTCTGCTCACAAAAGGACCAGAGAACTACCTGCTCAGAATAAGAGCAACACGAGATTGGTTGTTAAAAGGGAAACGTATGCCACCAGCAGACATTACTTGAAGGGCACACAGAAGGTAACAATCGCTAACTAGGGAATGCATTCCAGATTAGAACTGAAGCCGTGTCAGTAATTGATTTTGCAGTTTAATAGCCAGAACCAAACTCTTTCCCAAGCTCATGGCCACTCCTTCACTGATTCAGAGAGAGAATTTTAACAGAAGTCCCTCATCTTCCAGAAGAATACTTTAGTCATCTCATGGGCTATGCAGTATTCATGAGTATTATTTACTCTCCCATTTCTGCTCTTCCATTCTGCAGAAACAGATAAATATTTGCTCAACCAGAGAGAACATGTGGCTGTTCATGAGAAATCTGTCTGGCACTCCCTGAACACTGTCTTGGGCTCACACGCCAATTGTACACGTGGAGACGCAGGAAAAGGCAACTCCATATTGCACTATTTGCTATTAAAGTTTATATATAAAGTCAGATGCTGTGTCTTGCAGTACCCTCATAATAGCTTCATTTTTACTATAAGGATAGAAGAGGAAGAGGAGGATGACTTTCTTCACTATTTCTGTCATTTTAGTTTCTTTACCCCACAGAGCCAGGGGAGGTTCAGGTTGGAGACTGGGAAAAATCTTTCCACAGAAAGGGTTCTTAAGCCTTGGAATGGGCTGCCCAGGGAAGGGGTTGAGGCCCCATCCCTGGAGGGATGTAAAAGCCGGGTTGACCTAGTGCTTAGAGACATGGTTTAGTGATGGGTTTTATCAGAGTGAGGTTGATGGTTGGACTGGATGATCTTAAAGGTCCCTTCCAGACAATTCTATGATTCTATGATTTCTTTACTCCTCCAACCACATCTTAATTTTAAGAAGGTTTTTTTTTTTTTTTTGGCAAGGCTAGCAAAAAAAATACAACTTTAAGATCCTAATCCAAATAATTTTAGAAATTGAATACAAAGGAGAAGCAGCAAAGAAAATGGAAGTGATTTTTCAACTAACCAGAAACAAGGTAAGTGTTTGAACACCGTGGTCTTTACGCAAGATTTATCGGTTTGGCTCCATCAGCTTTAGCAGAGCTAGGCCACTTTGCACTAGCCAATTGTACAACCTAAATAACAGTAATAGGCCTTTTCCATTTTTCTAAAGTTCTCGGAGAGTCATGCCCTGAACCAAGGTGTGGACAGTCACCTTTCACATCTTTCATTTTACAAGTAGAGGGAAGGAACAATACGCAACGCAAATAATGTTTATAATTCTTATTTATAGTTGGAAATAGATTTCACTGCTATGAAAGTGGTTAATGCTGAGCTGGGATATTGTACGATGCTTGTATACCTCATTGAAACTATTAGTAGTACATAAGACATTGAGACGGTTAGAATTATTCATAGAAGTAAAAAAGCAATTTCAAAATTTTAGCAAGGAAAGGATTACCACAGATGTGAGAATTCTGAGACTAACACAGACTTCACTGCTTGATACAAGAAGAAACTGCCTTAGGCAGACTCACGTAATTTAACTCAACACATCCATTATCTATAAAAGAGTTTGATCTTTGGTGAATGAAATTTGCAACATTTACACTACCCAGCAACTAAAAAAGTAAATCTGATACCATGCTTTTGCTAACTGCCAGCCACCCCCTTGCTCAAGAAAAGTATGATTAAGTTGATTTATCAAAGTACCCACCAAAACAAAATCCAAAGAAAATATAAAACTTTATAAAATTACTAGGATTTGCCCAAGAATAATTTTAAAACCAGTGTAATGAATTTTTGGAACTTCTGAATCCAGCTTACTTTATGCAGAAGCTATCAAATACTGCTATATAAAGAAAATACAAACTATAATGGCTAGTACAAGATCACAAATCACAGGAACTAATTTTGAAATGGTAACACTCAAATCGGTACATTAGAGATACTCAGCCTAAATATATATCGCTTGCATTTAATTTTACAAACAAACAAACATCTAGTTTACTAAATACTTCGAAAGATCCAGTCTTGGCCCTTAATCACTTCAGCATCTTCTGAGAAACAGGTCACAATCTTCAAATATAAACACCTAAATACAGAGATTTATATCTCTACTTAGGCTCACAGATAAATTGTATTTTTAATGCTGATATTTCCTTTCATTTCAACAGAGTTGGCAAAACAGTTCAGTACCTAAAAATCAAGTAATTTAGTTTATATTTTTTAAATACGAAGAGGTGCTCTCATCTTTGCAGATACTAATAGGTAGCAGATTCTGAGGTACTTTAATCCCGATCCATCCGGGAGAGATGGTCTCTACACTCAAATGTTAGATTTTGTACTTGCAGGCTGTCCCCCCTCCCAGCTGTAATAACACGGCAGGCCTGCTCGTTCCCAGAGCCCCTAGACAGCCTTCCCCTTGGAAGGTGACAGACTAAACTCTCCAAAATCAGCCTCTACAGAAGGATGATAGTGCTCGCTCATGCGAGGGCACGTTGTTAAAAGCAAAAAGGTTAAAACCAACAAAGTCGGCACAGGTCCCAGTTCACCTAGAAATTGTCCTTGCCTTGTATGTTCCAGCAAGTCATCTTTATTAGCGCTCATTCCTGTTCCCGGGGGCCAAAACCTCTACCTCTCTTTGTATCTGAAAATTGGTTTAAAGCTGGAAAAAATCATCCCATGGTCTTTAAAAGCTAAAAACTTCTGCCAAGGCCTTTCGACACTCCGCAACTCTAGCAACGGCACGTTACACAGGAAGCCCAGCTCTGCCACAAGATGAGGGCAATGGAATAATACGTGTTAATCAAACCCAGACCAGATAGTGATTTTCTCTCTCTCCTTCCCCTGTCCAAGACTCCCAAATTGCATTTCAGGTACTGCTGGTAAGACTGTCAGCAGTTTCACATTTAGAAGAAAAGATGTCTGCTCGAGAGCAAGGCGTTCTGCCATGTGTTCGCTATAAAGATCAGCTGCAAAAAAAATGATGTTGCGGATAAGAAACATTAAGAATGACTCCACAATGCAATTACAGCTTCTCTCGTGTAATGCTTCTTCCAAAAGACCGGAGAAATCAGTATTTCTCATCGCAAGAGAGATTTCTTTCCTCCTTTTTTTATTATTGTGTCTCAGGAATCTGTAATGCATTCATACTCCTGTGGCAACATCACACTTTATGGGCCTGATTATTACCTCACCCATGTTCTCCATGGACTGCAACCTGCACGAAGGTGAGAAAGCTCTTGGGCCATTAGCTACCCGGGCACTGAATGCGTCAGAGGGCACGGGCTCCAGACATGCAATAGAGAAGGGCAGGTTGGGTCAGAGGACAGGACGCAGCTTCCTATGAATCACAACCCCCCATGGTTGGAAGGGACCTTGGAGATCACCAAGTCCAACCATCCAGAAGAAAAAAAAAAAAAAACAAAAACCCAAAAAACCCCCACACCAAACCAAACCAAAAAAAAATGAAAAAAAAACCCCAAACACCACACCCACCCACAGACAGACCCAACCCAACAATCCCAGGCACTAGAGCATGCCCTGAAGTGCCACGTCTACATGTTTCTTAAATCCCTCCAGGGATGGGGACTCCACCACCTCCCTGGGCAGGCTGTTCCAGGGCCTGACCACCCTCTCAGCAAAGTCATTCTTCCTCAGATCTAATCTAAACCTCCCCTGCCCCAACTTCAGACCATTTCCTCTGCTCCTGTCATTATTCCCTTGGGAGAAGACGCCAACCCCCACCTCTCTACAACCTGCTTTCAGGGAGTTATAGATGCCATTGGCCTTCTTGGCCACCTGGGCACACTGCTGGCTCATGTTCAGCCGGCTGTCCACCAACACTCCCAGGTCCTTTTCTGCTGGGCAGCTCCAGCCACCCTGCCCCCAGCCTGTAGCGTTACCCGGAGTTGTTGTGACTGAAATGCAGGACCCAGCACTTGGCCTTATTGAACCTCATCCCATTGGCCTTGGCCCATTGATCCAACCTGTCCAGGTCCCTCTGTAGAGCCTTCCGACCCTCAAGCAGATCAACACTCCCACCCAGTTTGGTGTCATCTGAAAACTTACCAAGGGTGCACCCAACCCCCTAATCCAGATCATCAATAAAGATATTAAACAAGACTGGCCCCAGAACTGAGCCCTGAGGGACATCACTGGTGACCGGCCACCAACTGGATTTCACCCCATTAATCACAACTCTGATAATGCTCCTAACTGGGTTCGAGGGCCAGAGCATGCTTATCAGTGTGCGATGTATTTCTTCTTCCTATCTGCCCATTTGTGACCTGGCTTTGAAGTAAGAGTACTCTGTTTTCAGAGAGATAGGGTGCACCACATAAACCACATCTGAGAGAAACAGCAAAAAAAATATAAAGACAACGGGGTAAATGATAGATGAGCACTCTCACATGGAACTAGCACAACTTCCTTGACAAAATACATCTCTTGGGAGTGGAAGAGGAATTCCACCTTGTCAAAATGAAAAAGGTTTCACAGAAATACACTTATTTTGAAGAGAATTTTATCTGTCCGGAATGAAATGTCCAGTCCAAATGAGAGAAAGAGACTCTTACCAAGAATTCAGAATTCGTGACGTTTCTCATGGTGCTGCAGATCAGCATTTCTGCTGCAGCACTGCACGTGGAGAAGTTACACAGGGCAATAGTTTTAAGGGTAAAGGAGCCACTAACTTCCAAAAACATAAAGGACTGCCTGTGGCAAAAGAGAAGGCGCAGGGTGGGCTGTGTTGAGCAAACACACTGCTGAGACACAAGGTCTTGCACTTCTTGTGTCCACCTTGGAAATCCCCTCTTTTTCTGAATGAAAATGTGCTCTGTCAGGAGAAATAACCTCTCGGACTCTCAGGGCTGGTTAAGCACGGGTTCCGGGACCATCAACCCAATAAAAGGTAGTCAGGTAAAGAATCACAGAATCATAGAATCATCTGGGTGGGAAGGGACCTTCAAGGTCATCTAGTCCAACCCCCCCACAGTCGGCAAGGACACCCCCAACCAGACCAGGTGGCCCAGGGCCTTGTTGAGCCTCACCTTGAATATCTCCAGGGATGGGGCCTCAACCACCTCCCTGGGCAACCTGTTCCAGTGCTCCACAACCCTCGTAGTAAAGAACTTATTCCTAATGTCTCATCTAAATCTGCTTTTCTCCAGTTTAAAGCCATTACCCCTCGCTCTGTCATTGACAGCCTTTGTAAACAGGCTCTCCCCATCTCTCCTGTAGCCCCCCTCAGGTACTGGAAGGCCGCTATTAGCTCTCCCTGGAGCCTCCTCTTCTCCAGGCTGAACAACCCCAGCTCCCTCAGCCTGTCCTCATAGCAGAGCTGCTCCAACCCCCCGACCAGCTTTGCGGCCCTCCTCTGGACCTCTGTATTCATCTGTATCCCTCAGATGAATACATGCAGACGCTTTAATACACCTTTAGAAAGAGGGATATTCTAGCATCCCATTTTTACCTAGTCTTCTACCAAGCGATGTTTCTCTCCTCAATAGATCAAGCATTAATCAACACCTAGATCAAAATGACATTTGGTTCCCTAAAACAGCAGACCTTTGGACAGCAAGGGCATGCTCTATTTTTGTATCATCCCATTTTGATTGCAGCGGCTGTACTTGCCACGTTGAATCAGAATACATAGAACAGGATAACAGCAAACATCACAGCCTCAGGCACAGAATTTGCCACCTTTCCCAAGCAGGTTAACTTGTATACAGTGGGAAACCAGACAACTCTCTCTGCTCCTTCTCCTATGCTGTCCAAAAAGTTCTACCTTTCTCACACAGACAAGATTATGATGCTCTAAAATTCCTCTTGAAAACGCATGGATTTAAAAAAGAAACAGGCAAAAAACATCCAAGATACGCAATGGACTGGAGCTATCTTGACAAAGACTCAACACATTTAAAACTAGGGAAACAATATAGGTCTGTAGTCGCACGTTCCATACGCACGTAACAGGAAATATCTTCCTATGGCTCACAGAGAAAACTGAATGTGCCTACCTGAAGTCAGAGCCCATCCTTTTCCCATTTTCAGGAATTCCAGTATCAGGACACCTATCACAGGCAATCGCATCCCCACCCGGGGTCACTGCGAAGTAAAGAGAACAAAAAAAAAAGAAGTCACTATTGCCTTTATCAAAGCAAGATGGGAACCCAGAACAGCCCCATCTCTCATGGCCGGCGACAAGCATTCCGCTTTAAACTGCTGGGGTAGACAAGGCCTGTGCGCTGCATGTACAAGAGGATAGAAACACAAGCAGGATTGCTACAAAACTGAGTAAAACAGTGAAATATTCCTATTATTCCAGCGATGCTGTAAAGTCTAGCAGCTGCAATACTTCCCTCTAAAATAATCAAACCAAATGTATTATTCTCCGCACACTAGCAACCAGAAATGCAGTAATATCAGGTTTTCCAAGGATGTACATAAGTAAATATTCCCTTTTTTTTTTTTATTCCGTAAAAGCAGAAATATCACAGCAATGAAAGTATCTGTGAAGGGATAGCTTAATTAGTATTTTCAGTTCGCAGAAAAGAGAGAACTAGTAACTCAAATCAATATATTTTCAGTTAATTGTTACTGCTGTGCAACAAAGAATAAATTTGTGCACATTTACAAGGCGAGGTGAATTTCTGAGACTTATCTTTCAAATGAAGCACTTTTTTTGATCAAAAGCATCTCATAACTGCAGTTTGCAGCTTTTATCTCACCGCTGCTGTACATCTCCTTATCTGCTGGAAAAGCTGGCCCATTTTGCACAGCAATATGAGACAACTGAAATGCAAAACATATAAAAATCTCACATTGCTATTGCTCCATTAATGTTTTGTATATTAAGCAGCAACAATACCAGTAATGAAACTTCTGTGGTACCATGATGGCAACAGGAGGGAGTCTTTTCGTAAGTAAAATCTTAATACATTTTACTGTAGCTTACATTCCCGGAACACAATGTTCTGAAGTGAAAAATTAAGCATTTCCAGACGTAGCACTAATGTTGCCATTAGTAGAAAGCAAAGATATTTCAACAGAAAGAAAATCTGAAAATCTATTTTATTTAAAAAAAAAAAAAAGATTTCTATGATTTTTTTAACTCCCTTACAAACGTGGAAACTTTATTTCCTTGTGACCCACCACCATCAAATGAACTGTTGCGTCCTGTTCGCCAACTTTGATCAAAAAGATGAAACAAGCCCATCTCCTTAGCAAAGAGAAAACGTGTCTTCAACCGCCTCTGGCTTAAAATGACACTAAACCAAACCAAAACCAAAACAAACAAAAAAAATCAACCCAAAAAAGGAACTCAGTATTTTTTCAAAAAATTTCAAATTCTTAAAAAAAAGAGAGAATTTTAAGACCAGTATTTTCTGTAGTTCATTCCGTGTACTGTTATTGTGTCCCTGCTAGCAAATCCATAGCTCATTCCTTCTTTTCTATTCCTTAAATCATTTTAAATCGTGAACTCCGTCCTTGCCTACACGGGGAGCAGAAGTGCAAAGACCGGTACCAAGTATGTCCCTAACGGGGCAGGAGAAGCAAGATATATAGCATGAGAATCAGATTCTCATTTTAATGCTTATTTTGTAGGACTGTGCATTTCCTCCAGAAAGCAGGCTCCATCCTCATTCCCCGAGTTCACTCACCTGCTCACGAATTCCTTCGCTTGCAGCGACAGACAAGCCTTGTCGGGGCTTAGTCTTCGTGTTGCTGTCATCAAAGAGACTCTGCAATCCATGCCCTTTACGCTTTAGTCTTAATTTATATTTTGAGCTACAGTACTTTAACCTTTGGACTGTGGATAATTTCTCCACAAATGATTTAGCCTGCTGACCATTTCATACGACTAGCCATACATCCTTGTTTGGAAAGCACGCTTTTCATCAAATTTAATTACTTTCCCCTTCGGCTTGCATGGGAAAGGTCCGTGGTAAAGGTGCGGCTGTTAAATAAGTGCAGCTACTAAACAAGGGCAGCTGCCGTTAAAATCTACATAGTAAAGGTGAAGCTACTAAATTAGGGTGATTACCGTTTGAGGGTATTTCTAAATGAAGACATATGGGTAAGCTTTTGCACCTGTAGTGCATTTTGCTATACACAATGTCTTAAAAACCCTGTGAGGGGCTCAGGAAGGTGTTTCCATGTCCTAGCTGTTACAGCACTGTCACATGAAGCCAATTTCTAGAAATATGAAATTTATTCCTTTGAAAGTTTTTGTCCATTCAGAATTCATGTGAACACTTGACTCTGCAAGAAGTTCTGAGCTTTATAATGAATTTCAAAACCTCTACTATATTTTAAAGAAAAAAAAATCTCTTAAAAGAATTACTAAAGATCTGTCCATACCGTGTTGTGAACGGCACTCAGAGGAAGAACCCCAGCGAATTGCTGGGGACTGGCTCATGTCCAATCTTTTCAGGCTGCCACACTCTAGAGCAACCTGAAATCCTTTACTTTCACAGAATCATTGAATTATAGAACGGTTAGAGTTGGAAGGGACCTTAAAGATCATACAGTTCCAATCCCCTGCCCTGGGCAGGGACACCTCCCACCGGCTCAGGTTGCTCAAAGCCCCATCCAGCCTGGCCTTGAACACCTTCCATAGCACTTGGCCTGTCCAAAACCAGTACAACCAATACTCCAAACCAGACGTTACTCCTTGCAGCCATGAGACATACATAGCTCTGTGGTTGTGGTTTCTCATTTCGCAGTACCAAAACAACTGCTCTTGCAGCCCACCAGAACAGCATTCCTACAGCAAGATGCCACAGCTGCATGTGACATCTTCTGGAGCAAGGCACGAGGTGTTTGAAGGGAAAAGTCTCCAAAAACAGTAGTTACGTTTTAATCAGATGATGCCAAACATGGCATCATCTATATCCCTAACGGACATGTCTGGAAGAGGCCCTGAAGCATATTACCCCATCATCTCTGGTCGGGTATTCTCTCCGAGGGAAGTAAATGAGGTTCTTTTTTAAAAGAGAGTTGAGAAATGAATTAGCGTGTATACAAAGTGTGCAAGGACCTGGGAATGGAATAAAGACCAAGCCAAACTGCTTGTTTAGGCACCACCTAAAATGGTGGAATATGACCGCTCTTTGTAGAGTAGAACATTCTCATTATATTGCTCACAGAGAAGAACATTCTCTTTTTAGAACACAGTTTTGGGGGACTACCACTTTTCTAACTGTTAGCACTGCCCAGAATTTCCATTATTTTCCTGAAATCCTGTGGTGCAGACAGTTTAGTTCCCTTGAGCACTTCCTTCCCATTGTAATGATTTTCTGCATCTCGATAATGTAATAAAAGTAATAACGTAATATTAAACCATGCTGAAATTCACTGAATTATTCTTGTTGATTTCAGTGGATTTTGAATGACAATTCCCAAGTGACCAAGAGGTGACACCAGATTTGAAGACCAGAGGATCTGTCATACAAACTACCTACTTTTTTTTCTAAACCTCACACTTCAAGCACTGATGTCCCAAAGCCACGTTTTCTGTGGTCCAATTTGCATTTGGTGCTGAGATGATCTAAAAGGTAGACGGTGTCTGCAACCTGCACTATTTCACATGCATTTCATAATCATAAAAAATCTCATTAACATAATACTGAAGCACGCTTATTTTATTAATATTATTCCCTTTTTTCTTGATCATACGCACAGTGTTTTTCACTTGTAGAACTTCGTGGCAAGACCCAGAGTCAGCCAGAGCTTTGAGGAAGTTTATCTAAAATTTTTCTTTATAATGAGCATCCTGAAATATAAGATGCCTTTTAGAACAATCCAGCTTTATTAGATTATAAACTGGAATACTTTACTTCTGAATCAAGACAGTCATTTGGGCCACTTACCACAAAAAAGACCTTGAGGGGCTGGAGCGGGTCCAGAGAAGGGCAACGGAGCTGGTGAGGAGTGTGGAGAAGAAGTCTTGTGAGGAGAGGCTGAGGGAGCTGGGGGTGTGCAGCCTGGAGAAAAGGAGGCTGAGGGGAGACCTTCTGGCTCTCTCCAACTCCCTGAAAGGAGGCTGTAGCCAGGGGGGGTCGGTCTCTTCTCCCAAGTCCCAGGCGATGGGACAAGAGGAAATGGCCTCAAGTTGCACCAGGGGAGGTTCAGGTTGGAGATTGGGAACAATGTTTCCACGGAAAGGGTTATGAATCCTTGGAATGGGCTGCCCAGGGAAGGGGTTGAGGCCCCATCCCTGGAGGGATTGAAAAGCCGGGTTGACCTAGTGCTTAGAGACATGGTTTAGTGATGGGTTTTATCAGAGTGAGGTTGATGGTTGGACTGGATGATCTTAAAGGTCCCTTCCATCCTAGACAATTCTATGATTCTATGATTTCACAGACAGAATAGATACAAAAATCTCTTCCTTCTCACAGTTTCCTTGCTTCCAGGTTTCCTTGCAGGACTACAGAAGGTTTCTGAGATGCAGCAAGTTTTGCATTGATTGTTTCTTCCATCTTCGAGGTCTGCCTGTCTACTCCCTTCTCTTTTCAATGGTGTCTTCATCACTGCAGGCTAACAATGCATTGCTTTGTCTCCATGTCTGCCTGCCCTTTGCTGCAACCTATCAGGTCTCCATGCCTTCACTCCTGCAAGGGAAGGCTTATCTGGTCCTCTGCAGCAGCAACCGGCCACCTCCTTCCAGGAGGGTCTACCTCATGTGACCACTCAGCTCTTGAAAATAAATAAACAGACAGACATCAAATATCACAATTTCATTGACTTTCTCCTTTTTTGAGAAAACTGAACTTCAAGGTAGGACAGTATCTTCCAAATAATTTATCTGGCAAGTACTTTCAAAAATAGATGATGATAGTTTTCCTAAGGATATATATCATAGAATCATAGAATCACAGAATGGTTTGGGTTGGAAGGGACCTTAACGATCGTGGAGTTCCAACCCCCCTGCCCTGGGCAGGGACACCTCCCACCAGACCAGGTTGCTCCAAGCCCCATCCAGCCTGGCCTTGAACCCCTCCAGGGATGGGGCAGCCACAGCTATATATATATATAGTTAAAAAATTGACTGATGTTTGGAAAACAGTTAAAGCTGTTATTTTCTCAGGATTTTTTGAATTAGGCCATGTTAATTTTTATCTACTTATGGATGTCTTGATGTTTACATCTGAACACTGCCAAACAGTTGTCCCCCGTGTTTAGGTTGCTCAGCAGTTTAAAGGGGAAAGCGAGGCAGGACGAAACTCGCCCCAGTGAGCTGACTGTGGAAGGCCTCCTGTTTCTCTTAACCTGCAGAAATTTCTGCAAATCTACTGATCCTTAGAAATCCTGGCTGACACCGCCAGGAGCTATGGCACTTCTGACAGATAGCAGGGCAGGCTTTCTCCTAGGAACATAAAGAACCCTTGCTGCTTCAACAGCCTGCCAGGCATACAGATAACACTCCTGAAAAGTCAAAGACTCTATTTGACTCCAACATGTGCCACACTGAATATACACCAGATTGTAACACCTGTGTACACTTTTCCCATGTTACATACATACCAGTTTTCCTAACGTTTGTGTAGTATGCATGCATTTTAACCTATCGACATTCTACAAGTACTAGGAGGCACAATAAAAATTTCTATACCTATGCATATTCCGAATAAAATCCCTCACAACTTTCTTAAGCGATTTTTTACTGAAGAAAGTTAGCTCAGAATACTCTCTAGCTTTAAAAAAATAATAATCATAATATTGAAAAAAAAAAAGTGCATTATTTCCCATGGCCTCACAAAGCGGACGGACTATTAAGAATAAGTGAAGTGCTATTAAGTTGAGATTAAACAATTTTACCTTTCCTGGACCAGTAACTCATGTTTTCACTGCACTGCATTAGTTCCACACTTCAGAAATACAACACTAAAATAACTCAATTGAAATGTATGCCTTCTTTGAGACTTTCTACATTCCTTCAAGACTTCAACAAAAATCAAAACCTCAAACATATATTGGTTACCGCTTCTGCTATGTCCAAGCGTTCTTCTATTAAAATAATCCACCAAAAAAGATAAAAGTCGCCAAAGTTTTCAAATGTGAACTGATTACTAACAGAGCAAATTGAACAGACGAGCTACATTTAAGGGCAAAAGATCCAAGTCCCATGGAAAACAACAAACACTCATATAATAGAAGGAACAATATATTTTTAAATTAAATTTATAATGGTGTTGATAAGTTTTAGGATCAGGAGTGAGATCACCCACTACGTACATGAAAGCTAAGATCCAATATCCCATGTGTTTATTTCTAATATTTTTCTTTACTCAGCTGATTTTTCAAACACACCAGAGCACACTGAGTTGTGCCAACTATGCATGTTTAGTAACAAGACGACCTTCTAGCAACTCATAATGAGTTTAAGGGCAGTTGTAATAAGAATATCAAAGGGAGTGTAAACGTTGTGTTTATAATCTTTCGCTAAGGCCACAGACTTCATTATCATAATGCTATAGCACAGATCCAAATCAATTTTAGTTATGCTTCTAATGCAATCTCAGGCTTGCAACCAGCCGCTTCAATTATTTTTTTCTGCAGTAACCTCATCTAAAACTTCTCTTTCTGTTCCTGCTAGCCCCTTCCCTCGGAACCAGAACAGACGCTTCTGCAAAGGGAGGGCAGCCATGGAGGTTGCTGAAGAACCTCCCTGCTTCCTCTGCTCTGCACTGGGGAGGCCACAACTGGAATCCTGCATCCAGTTCTGGGCTCCCCAGTTCAAGAGAGACAGGGAACTGCTGGGGAGAGTCCAGCGTAGGGCAACAGAGATGCTGGAGGGATTGGAGCGTCTCCCTGATGAAGAAAGGCTGAGAGAGCTGGGGCTCTTGAGCCTGGAGAAGAGAAGGCTGAGGGGAGACCTTATGAATGCTGACAAGGATCTAAAGGGTGGGTTGAGCGAGGATGGAGCCGGACTCTTCTCAGTGGTTCCCAGTGACAGGACGAGGGGCAACGGGCACAAGCTGGAACATGGAAAGTTCCACTCCAATCTGAGGAAGAACTTCTTTGGGGTGAGGGTGGCAGAGCCCTGGAAGAGGCTGCCCAGGGAGGGTGTGGAGTCCCCGTCTCTGGAGATCTTCAAGCCCCACCTGGATGCAGCCCTGAATGATGTGCTCTGCTTTGGCAGGGGAGTTGGACTGGATGATCTCTGGAGGTCCCTTCCAACTCTGACAATTCCCTGATTCCTCTGGAATCACAGCACATCAGCTCGAGGCAGGGCCAGAGATGACACTGAGTTGCTGTACAAACCCCATCATGAATTTGTTAAGTGTCCTCCTTTTGGGCAGGAAGGATTCTTTTTATTCGCCTTTTTTTTTCTTAATAGATAGCTATTAAACCTATTGAAAACAAACCAATTCTTTAATATGGAACCTTCCCTTAAAACTTTACTTATTTTTAGCCAAATTATTAATCATGTGAGCTAGAAGACAACTTTGGCTTTACTCCCAGGACAAAAAAGCTTTGCATTTCAAACATGGCAGAGGGGCCAAGCTCCTTCCTGGAGTATCTTTAACCAGCTGATAAAGAGGAAAAAAATGAGCACTCCTTCTTTATATGGGACTGCACTGACAGTTAAAGGCAGTTAATTTTCAAAGCATTCTGGATGAATTATTCTTTCATAGTTTGATGTCTTAGAAAATGCACCTTGTGTTTCTTCTCAGCAGAGCTAAGAATTCAAATCATTCTAGATGTTGAGCAACACTCAGGGTGGAGCACTGCATGTAGGCTAATTCAACTTTCAATTATCCTTACTTATTTCCAAGAAATATGCTGACACAGTGATTTGCTATTGCTTTTGGAACCTACCGAAACACGGCAGCTTGACAGAAATAGCCATAAAGCAGCTCCTCTTCCTAAATAACACAGCATTACCAAAATGTGCAGCAAGAATCAGGGTTGAGACATGGTCCGCGTAACTCAAGTCTTACAGTAGAGTGTCGGGGTAGTGGCACCACATACATGGTGTTTATCAGCAAACACATACAAACTTCTCCCTTGCCTAGGGCTTTGTTTCAGTTCACTGAACAAAGCAGTACGAAGTAATTACAGTCTTTTTCTTGGAAATTGTTTCAGACCCTCCTCGGAGATTTCTGCTTCAAAGGCATTCCAAATTATAACAAAAGAAAGTAGGCTATTTGCCCAAAGTTTGAGAAAATTACATTTAACAGCACAAAGGGGGTCTTTTCAGGTTTCTTCTCATCTTAGGAAAAGGCAGCCAGGTTTCTTTGAAGTACTATGTTCAGGAATTACCTTCTTCCTCCAGATGCTGGAGAAAAGACAGCTGGAATCTGTCCTGAACCAGCCTTATGCGTTACCGTCGAGGCAGCTTTATCATTTCTTAAGCTGAAAAAGCAGAAGGAACAGCCCAAAACTTCATAAGCCACAGACCTATTCTTTCTTCTACTGACCCATTATGGCCGCCTCTCAGCTGTGCTGAAAGGAGCAAAGTCTAAAACAAAGACAAAGCCAACCCAGGACTGGTTCTCCTCAGGTTCTTAGAAGCCCACTGGCACTCTCATCGACAGAATTCTTTCTGGAAATTACTGCTCTTCAAGAATTTGATCTCAATGAGTCATGCAAAACACTTTTCCCAGTATTTTAAACTACACAGTGTAAAATAAAAGGTGTTTGTCTCCTCGTTCCTTCCAGCCATCATCTCCTCATAGCGTATTAGTATACTGAAAATGAGAAGATGTCTGAGAACATTCTATGCCATGGGATGATTTTCATCATTCTTGCTCTATTATAATAGAACCAGACAACAGAACTTATTATATTAATATATAAAATATTAGAATATATAGAACTATATTATAACCATATTATATAAAATATATTATATTAATATAACTTAGTATTGTTATATACTATAATAGAACGTCAAAACTCAAACCCTTAGATAAACAAAAAGTAACCTGGCATTTCTTTCATCCTTACAGCTACAGAACATTATTACTTTAAACACTAACATTTCGAATTTCTGTCTTGGGAGTGATAAGTAAATGCAAAGTTGTGGCACCAAGCAAACGATGCCTATGCTGCACTAACAGTCCTGCAAACAGCAGGAAGTATGTGAACAACCCTCCTGGCCATGATCTCCTCCCTTGGCATCAAGCAGGGTTCCAGATAAGAGAATTCTGAATGTAGATGAAGACTCCCAAACAAAACGTTGAAAGGTTTGCATTGTTTTTCGGTCTGATTAGTCTGGTAATTTAATAAGCATTATGTAAGAAATAATCGCATTTATATTGGGATTCTGTTTTCTGTAAGGCTTCGTTGAAAGCATTTGAGATGTGAAACTGTGTAATATTGACTTGAATTAAACAGGACTGCCACACCGAACACCTGCTATTAATATTACACTTAACATTATTTTATCACAACATCTCTAAAACAACACCTTTGACAGCTTTCAAGATTATGGCATTTATTTCTAAAGGTCTTTGTTGATAAAATGCTGCTTTATGATAGGATTTTCATTTAGAACTTTCATTCAAAATGTTTCTTGAGACAAATTTGTTCATGTTCGCAAGTCCAATGGAGCCTCAAAAACCTACTAGTTCCCATTAGGATGATGTTTGGTTTGTAAAACGTACTAATTCACCCATTCTTCCAAGATCAAAAAGTCGTCTTCGTGAGTTTTTTTTCCCTAAAGATTTCCTGACTAAAGACTAAAATAGCTTGCTTCTTTCTTCCCCTTTTATTATTTTAGATCACTGCATCTTCTCAAGGAAGTTGCAGAATACCTCTGTCTTTCAGCACATGCATCTGTACAGCCAATAGAGTGATCACCTACTTTAGGATGTAGGGAGAGGTGCCTCATTAGTTTAATTCACAGAATTAAACCAAGTCAAACCAAAAAATTCTAGAAAACAAGCCAGCTGAAATATTGCCGGCATCACACATATTACGGCTTCTACTCAAGACAGTTAAGCCACCACAAAATAAAGTGCTGAAAACACTCATGCCATGGGAAAAGAGAGTTAAAGCTCTCAACTTAAAAAAACTGTGTCATTTCTAGCTTCTCTAATTTTGCAGCTCATGGTCATTAACAGCTGTTTTACAAAAAACGTAATTTTAGATAGCACAGAATCATAAAAAATTAAAAATCATGTCATGAATTAAAAATAGAAGACTAAATGCATGTGCCAGAAAAGAATAATGTGTTATCAATAAAATGAAGATGGAAAAAGGGTCATCAAATTGGGTAATTACTTGACTAAGTTAATCATTTTTATATTACGATTAAGTATACCTGGTCTGTAGGAAATTCTGTGGGATTTCTGACACGAATTCTTCTGTCTGTCACAGCAAGGAGTCTAGGACACTCCTCTCTTTCAGTGCTAGTGAGCATCGTGTCCTGAAATGGGATCAGCATTGTCACAGGTAGCGTTGCCATGATAGCAGGAACCAGAGTTTTAGCCCAAACAGTAATCTCTGCCCCTTCTGAGCTCCTGCACTTATCTCCCTTACACATGATTGCAAGTATTTGCCAAGGGGCTCTAAGCCTTTTGCAAAAGACTAAGGTATCTTTTAATAGTTTGAAGGGTGTTTACCCTCACCTCTTCTCATGACCTGAAAGAGTAACTTCTACTGGATGTATTAAAAGAGACAAGATAAGCTCTGTCTTACACAAATCAACCCTTGTACAAATAAATGTAGGCCTAGACCCTTCTGAATGGTCGTCAGCCATTCATTCATCTTGTCTACTGACTAGCTCATTACTTTTCTGTAACGCATTTGGGTTTGGTTTAGATTTTGATTGGTTTATATTTTGTCTCTCTACATTACATATAATTTTCTCTTTCCATGACGAATACTTATTCCATCTTTAAGGAGGCTGGGTACCACTGGCGATCACGGTTTAATTGGATTATGTAGTCTTGAAAATATTTCAACAACATAATTACTCCTAATTGCAGCTGTTCCTTCCATTTATCTTAGCTTGAAGTATTTTTATGGGAAGAGTGCCATGTTGCAGTTCTTTTCTCCTCTGTCTGTCTAGCATTGCCGTTGTGCTGGGCTAAAGCACCACTGACACATCTCCTCACGTGCTGGTGTGCAGCCCGAGCTGTGATCATAGAATCACAGAATGGTTAGAGTTGGAAAGGACCTTAGAGATCATCCAGTTCCAACCCCCCTGCCCTGGGCAGGGACACCTCCCACCAGACCAGGTTGCTCCAAGCCCCATCCAGCCTGGCCTTGAACCCCTCCAGGGATGGGGCAGCCACAGCTTCTCCGGGCAACCTGGGCCAGGGTCTCACCACCCTCACAGCAAAGAATTTCTTTCTAATATCTAATCTATATCTCCTCTCTTTCAATTTAAAACCATTACCCCTTGTCCTGTCACTCCACTTCCTGATCAAGAGTCCCTCCCCAGTTCTCCTGGAGCCCCTTCAGGTACTGGAAGGGCATTAAAGGTCTCCCTGGAGCCTTCTCTTCTCCAGGCTGAACACCCCCAGCTCTCTCAGCCTGTCTTCATAGGAGAGGTGCTCCAGCCCTCTCATCATCTTCATGGCCCTCCGCTGGACCCGTTCCAACAGGTCCATGTCCTTCCTGTGCTGAGGACTCCAGAGCTGGACACAGGACTCCAGGTGGGGTCTCACCAGAGCAGAGCAGAGGGGCAGAATCACCTCCCGTGACCTGCTGGCCACGCTTCTCTTGATACAGCCCAGGATGGGGCTGGCTTTCTGGGCTGCCAGTGCACTGGGCTGTGATGTGCTTCCACATAGCGCACGAGTTCAAAGATGGCCATAAAGTCCTGTCACTGGCTGCTTCACATGATCATCAGGAGGTGGCATGAACCTCTTCTGGGGAGATGAAAGGTGAAGAAGCTGTAGAGGCAGTCCCGGTGGCACAAGTGTTTCTAAATGCAAAAGACTGGTACCTCTCGTGCCAGACTCCGGCATCCCAGCAGGCACAACGGGTACAGTCCGAAGGTACGGCAAAAACCCCGTAGTGCAAATTCAAGTTTGGTACAAATAAAAAAGGCTGGGCTAACATAAACTGGCCAAGGATTTAACAAAGGTCAGTTCTGAGTTATGCTAAGCCTTAATGGGAATGGAAGATATTTAACAGAGCAAAGGACTGAATGAACGTTTTCCCACTCTGTGCTACTGCTTTTTAACAGAGCTGGCTCACAACCGATTTTTATACTTCTCTAACAAGTGACAATAATTAGACATAAACAAATAAGATTTGGTAAGATAAACACTTTTTTGGTTGCTTTGGACCCACTTAACAGAGTAAACAATAGGGTCAATATTTTCCATTGCAGGTTTAAATGTAATTTCTACTTGACAAGGATAAAAAGGAATCTACGCTTTTTTGAAGCCATGCGTTGAAAGCACTAGATTAGCAGTTAAAGAGCACAGCACAATGATTTAAAGGTTGACTGGGATTCCAAATTGTGTTCCATGTTTTATTATATATTTAAAAAACTAATTATAACTAAAACCTAACCGATACCAGAGGAGGAGCAGGAATCTTTATAAACTGCTGTAATTGAATTATCACCAAGAAACTTGTGTTGTGAGATGAGAAAAATCATTATGCAATATCAGCGTGCTACCAGACGTGTGAAATCTAAACCCTTTTTGGAGTTCAGAGCCTTTCATTTCAGCAACCTAGTAATTCACCTTTCAGCATTAGGCGCCGTTACTGAATGATGAAGACTGTAATAGATGTTGAAACGTACTGCAGTTCGCTATCCAGGTGACCGCGCAACGGCCACCTCCAGACGTTTGGACTCGGTATATGCCAACACTCTGCCGCACCTTCCCTCCACTTATTTAATACTCTGGCGTTTAAACTATCACAGTGATTTATTCCAGTATTAAAACTTACATTTCTTTGACAAAATTCTACTGGTTTAATTAGCACTTTCTTTGACTCCCTGTCTCTGGGAATATTAGTGACACGGGTATAAGGTCATACCTATGATCTTTTAACAAAAATACTGCAAAATTTTTTATTTATCTCCATGTCAATCGACACATTTTCCATCAATATCTTCCCTTCTTCAAATTCCTTCAGTAATGACTATCTTCTTCTCTATTTTAAATTTTTTATGTTTCACTGCTCTTGCAAATTTCAGTTACCATTCCTCCCAACAATACTTTTTATTGGCTAGATGCATTATTCCTTCACATGCTTCCAGCACTTCAAGCCTGGACTGTACAATTTCCCACTGCTGCTTCATTTCAAAGACTATTCCAGACTTTCCTTCCCCTGCTTACATACTTTCCGTATGCTTTGGTAGAATATCTGCATTTTTCATCTGGTTTATTTTTTAATTTTCCCAAGAGTACCTCATAAGTTCAAAGTGTGCCACATTACCTAGCAACACAAAACTGGAAAGACTACTATGCATCTTACATCGCAGAGATAGTGGAGACAGAGACAGAGACAGTGAGACCTGGACAGGCTGGAGAGTTGGGCAGAGAGGAACCTGATGAAATTCAACCAGGGCAAGTGTCGGGTGCTGCACCTGGGGAGGAATAACCCCCTGCACCAGGACAGGTTGGGGGTGACCTGCTGGAGAGCAGCTCTGAGGAGAAAGACCTGGGAGTCCTGGTGGACAACAGGATGCCCACGAGCCAGCAATGGGCCCTTGTGGCCAAGAAGGCCAATGGCATCCTGGGGGGCATCAAGAAGAGCATGGCCAGCAGGTGGAGGGAGGTCATCCTGCCCCTCTGCTCTGCCCTGGGGAGGTCCCATCTCTGGAGCACTGGGTCCAGTTCTGGGCTCCCCAGTTCCAGAAGGACAGGGAACTGCTGGAGAGGGGACAGCAGAGGGCTACAGAGATGATGAGGGGCCTGGAGCATCTCTCTTCTGAGGAAAGGCTGAGGGACTTGGGTCTTTTGAGTCTGGAGAAGAGAAGACTGAGGGGGGATCTGATCAACGCCTATAAATCCTTGAAGGGTGGGTGTCAGGAGGATGGGGCTAGTCCCTTTTCAGTGGTGCCCGGTGACAGGACAAGAGGAAATGGGCACAAACTGGAACATAGGAAGTTCCACCTAAACACGAGGAGGAACTTCTTCATTTGAAGGTGGCAGAGCCCTGGAAGAGGCTGCCCAGGGAGGTGGTGGAGTCTCCTTCTCTGGAGACATTCAAACCCACCTGGACACGTTCCTGTGGGACCTGCTCTGGGTGGACCTGCTCTGGCAGGGGGTTGGACTAGATGATCTCCAGAGGTCCCTTCCAACCCCATGTGATTCTGTGATTCTGTGAGTCAAGAACAACCCTAACCTTTGGCAAGGTCTGGACCTTTGTCAGCATCTTGCCCCATTAGTCTCAATAAAATCAGCTTTGGAAGGCTGAGTCATCCCGTGTTCAAACTGAAAAGGACTTCAGAAGGGATTTTTCTGAAGACAATACTGTAACAGAGAAAACAAGCAACTAGCTCAAGGGAAGTGAATCTGATGATTCACACATCATTCCCCCCTGAATTTGGAGACATATAATCTCCAACAATATAGCCTAATTTTCCTGAAATACCTACATGGTGAAACACAACAAAATTATACTTCTTAAATTCCTTCAAAATCTAGGGAATTTTCCCCATCTTATTGACAAAGAGCCATATGAACACACGCTAAAACTAAAACTGATGGCAAAAGGACGGTGTGGATTCCCAGTGTTCACCATAACCCGTATCTACAGACATTGAATGTGATTTGTGAGAGCAACTCTGAAAAAAATTGTAATTCATTTAAGAACCCAGATAACTATAAAAAAGGCCACCTCGATCAGCTGATAGCTGTTGTTAACGACAGCGCTGGCTATTGCGCACGGCTCTGAACCTGAAATCTGACTTCTCTGACGCCTTCATGACGACTCGGCTGTTTTCTTCTAAGAAGAACCAAGCCCAGTCTGACCAGGCTTTGCAGAACGCTGCCTCAGCTCTCTGCCCGTGTCCCTGCTTCAGTGTTTGCATTCTCGACAGTGAAAAAACCCCAAATCAGTGGGATACAGTTTCTCAACTTACCCCAAAGAGCTGATACAGTAAGAAAACCGCTAGACCTCCTCTTCCCCTACACGTCAGATTAGACAAAAAAGGAACTAGATAACAATGTTTTTAATTTGAAATTCCACCTGAAACTTCCTGAGCGCTGCTTCGAACTTTGCCTATGCAAATTTCTCACATGCAAAATGGAACCATTTCTTTTCAATTTGCCTTTCTCCATTTGGTCAATTTATTAGAATCTTATGTATTTCTACTTTGTGATTTTTTTTATTTATTTAATAGCTTAGGCTATTTCAGTTCTCCTGTGTTTGCTATAGATTTTTCTTTTAAATTGCCAGCTTTCCTGCAATATGAAATTGCTTAAATTCATTTTAGTATGGTGCTGGGATCACTTTTTCCCCATTACTGCATATATTGTAAATAGGAAGAAAATGCTTTTTTACTGCAGGCAATGTGTAAAGTCTCTCTGTTTGCATTTTGAACGTTAGCTCATTGTCAAATACCAGCATAAGAAAAAAAGTCTCTTCTGAGGAAACCAGAGGTATATTAACATTGCACCAACCAAAAAAGAGGCATGAAATTTCATCACTCTTGAACTGCTCTGGGTTTGGCTCGACTAAAACTTCCACCAGGTTCATACAATAAAGCCATAACTGGATGGTGGGATGCAACACTTGAAAACTATGAAAAAGCAAGATGCCATATGAAAAATGCTTGTTAAAGCCTCTGTTCTTTTTTTTTTGTTTGTTGGTGGCAAAATTGTGGTTTAAAAAATATGACCAAAACTCTGTATTTAACTCCTGTGTTTATCAATTATCTGTTGACAGCTATGAATAAAACAAAAGACAGGCTAAACATCAGTCTTCCTCTTGTTCTTTTGCAACGTTCATCAAAAGCTACCACTCAAAACACTACATTGCCCAAAGAAGTAGTCAGACAGATATAAACTATGTGCAATTCACTATGACCAGGAGTACCAGGAGATAAATCTTTGGATTCAGGGGAAAACACTCACTCAGAGACCCACTCGTGGCTACACCAGCCTGGGCCCGTGTAGAGTTGGGATCTTGAGGCAGGCTTTGACTCAGCTTTGACTCAGCACGTGCTTCAAGACAAAACCTCAGGGGCTGCCCCTGTCCCCTGCCCTTCTACAGCTTCTGCACCACCAGACGAGGTGCCCTCCAGCACAGCCGCACTCTCACACCCAGCTGGGCTTGGTCAGTCTATTGCTAAGTATTCCTGTTGGTGTATTCAAATTGCATTTGAACTCTCCATTTTCTGCTCCTCCCTGCCTCATCCCACCCCTGGGCGAGGTGTCACTTATTCTTCCTCCTTCCCACTGGTCTCTACAGGATTTGTCTAAGCCTGCATGGTCGCAATGGCCTGAGAGTATCTTTCATCATTCCTTGTCATGCTTAGTAAATAGAATAAACATTTCTGCACAGAACCTATTGGCATACGCTCAACACCAGGGACTCGGGACACTGGCTGAACTTAAAAGTCAGAAAAACTGAATGTATGTAAAAGAAATGTAAATGCAATTCAGAGAGGCAGGAAGCACCCCAGGCAGACTCTGACACTTTCAGTACAGTTCGGTCCAACTGTTCAGAAACATTTTAGAAGGAAAAAGAAAGTATTAATGCTTCCCTACACTCCACACTGGGAGGAAGTGGGTGTGCAAGAAAGTACCCAAAGGAGAAGTTAATAAAACTGGAAGCACTAACATTTGTTTTAGTAAGAGGCAAAACACTTTTAGCAGTTTTATATCCATTATCTTTCCCTTTCCTGGTTATCTTGCAGATTTAGTTCATACTCACCAAAAGCCTGCTGTCTTCTCTTCGTGTTTCTAAAGCAGATTTATGAGAGAGGAAAACACAGCTACAGCCACGCTTTCAACACCCACGCTCCTGCTGGGTTCCCCATAGACGGGACACTGATGCAGTTTCTCTCATCGGTCACTGACTTTTCCCCTGATGGTGGAAGGTCATTTAGGAATTAATTCCAAACACTTTCCAGTCCAGTCAGCGTAATCGCTTCCTTCGTACAAATGCTGTAAGAGCCGCGTTGCTTCTCTCTCGCACAGGAGAAACATGATCAGTAGAAAATTCCCACCTTTAGGAAGCCGAGCTCTCCAGCATCCTCTGCCTGTCTCACCGCTTCACTCTGCTGGGCAGCTGCACCTTGCTGAGCTGCCACGTTGTGGCCCAAGGAAGAGGAAAACTCAGGGATCCAGCGGTTAATTCCGCTTTGATGTTCACCGAGTGTGGACAATTTGTTCCCCTGCAAACAAAGAGAGATTCCAGGAAGAGCTTAGTTTTGTACGGCAACAAAGAGCCCGAGACAGATCAGAGTTTCATACATAATTTCCATAAAATCTGATTATAGATACGAGTGAATGAGGCTTATATATGTCACAAAAAAACCACCAAAAGCAAGCTAACAAATAGTCCTACAACAACAACAATGCAGTGAGGGAAGAGCAAGTTCTATAGCGTGGGTTTACAGGCTAAGCCACAGAATGTACGGACACCACCCGTGCGTACACGTGTTACTATCAAAGACGTGTAATTTGAGCAGTTTTTTTGGATACTGAAGAGCAACGCAAACCATTCAGGTTTGTATAAATGTCTCTGTGATGCGCGCATGTACACTGATGACATATATATATACATTTTGCATATGTAAATTCATAGAGTAAATTCGGTGGAAAGGGAGCATCTGCAATCCTGGGCCCTTCAAACGCTGCTCAAAGCACAGCTAACCTCAGATTAGGTTGCCCAAGCTGTTGGCTAGTGGAGATACATACAATAAAGCTAATTTGTAAAACTCGTAGCCAAACCATTCACTGAAGACGTACGGTTTCTTCTCCCAGAAGTTGATCTTTTCCTTCATACTAGAGGGAAATAAAACGTATCTCATCCCGATCAGTAGGATAGTCATGACTTCTATGAAGAGTAAATGAACAGATTTTGCACCAGTGTCCTGGTTTCAGCCAGAGAAGAGTTGTTTTTTTTTTTCTAGTGATTGCTGTGAATGTCAATAATAATGCACATTGTTTTAGTTGTTGCTAAGCGATGTTCATACTTTTCAAGGACTCTTCAGCTTCCCATAGAAGCTGAGAAGGAGCACAGACAGAACAACAGAATTGCCAATGGGATATCCCATCCCATAGGGAACGGCCACTGGAATATTCACGCTCCGTATATAAATGGGGGTTGGCCCAGGGGGTGAGAGGGGAATCCACCATCACTGCTTGGGAAGGTACCAGTTCACTGGGTGGTGGGAGTGCCTTGTGTCATTATTATTGCTATTGTTATTTTTCTTTTCTGTTATTGCTCTATTAAACTGTATTCACCTCAACCCACAAGTTTTATCCTTCCTTTTCCTCTCCTTTTTTCCCTCCTCTCCCTGCCCTTCTGTGGGGGAGAACTGCATGAATGGCCGTTCGGTCCTAGCTGGGGTTACACTATGACAAGCAGAGACCTCAAGCAGTGGAGTTTATCCTCCAGATCATTAACATGAGAAACAGAAACAGAAATTGATTCCAGTGTGGTGGTTGTTTCTGGTTGCTCTTACTTCCACGGATGCTGAATAAACCACAGAGCTGGATGAAGAAGGACTGCAATGAAAATGAGGGAAAACATGTAGATACTGGGGGAAAAAAATCTAGGAAGAGATAAACCCCATTTCTTCAGACCTTAAAATTTTCTTGGAATTTTGACACAAATCTATCAGCTGAGACAAGGCATGATTTTCTTTCATTTTCTTACCAGGTATATTGATCCTCTGTTTTCTCTGATCCTCTTGTCACAAACCACGTTGTTTTTAAGGAAAAAAGAAAAAAAACCCTCTCCAATTGAACAACCTATTTAGTATTTAGCTAAAAAAGTGTGAGTGCATATTAAGGAGCTTACAAATCTGAGAGGTGGCTCCTTGAAAAATCACTTGGAAGTGACATTCAAGGAGTTCATACAAAAGCAAACAGTAGTGTCAAAGACCAGGAAATATTATATCAACATGCACATGGAATAAACAGTGTCTGCACACCTGTCAAGACTGCCTCGAGTAATGGTATTTGCTCTTTTCTTCTTTTTTTTTTTTTTTTTTTATTTGGGACAAAATAAAGAAAAAGAAACTGTGGTTGTAAACAGTCTCCCCCCGCAATGGTTTAATATAAGCATTTTAATAAAAGATCACACAAGCTTTTAGGTGGACTGTGTTATTTCTCAAAACTATTCCTCCCCCTTCCCGTGTCAGTTTTCTCTTGAAAATCATCTGCTTAGAGAAATTAGAGCAATTTTATAGGATATAGAATGCATTTCAGCATTTTTGGAATAAATTCTTTCACTTTCCATGGCAACCTCTCCATACCCCAGGCATCTATTTGGAAGCTGTAGGGGGAACAAGTATTTCTTGCTTACTTCAGATGGCTTTCTGGTTCACTCCAATCCAGACACCAGACAAAGCCATGGCAGAATCATCTTAGGTGGAGGTGCGTCTAGCTGTATAAAAACTCCGGACTCGGAAAACCTCCAGATGCCTTCCCCAGGAGTTATACAGATAAATTTTCTACTAAGCACATTGTAAAATCCAGAAGGTTAAGGCCAAAAGCTTCTAATAGCTTGAGAAAACCTTACTATAGGGATGTTTTAATGACTTGAAAGCCTATTCTGTAACAAGGAATTACTTATGTCACTACAGATCACAATCACTTGATACTTTTGGTACCTGAACTGCAAAATTTGCTGCTGACCAACCACACAGAGTACTTTTGGAAGTTCAAGACCTATTTTGGTCTTGGTTTTATGCACAGATTTTACGCACAGATTTACCACTGACAACAAATTCCTGACAACAGTGGGAAGACAACACTTTTAAATCAACAGTTTTCACTGTGATAGTTTCACCACACTGATTTGCATCCCGAATAAAAGCCAGACACAGCTCCCAAAATCACAACTATATAAGAAAAAAAAAAAGTTCAGCAGACTTTCAGACTTCAGCTTTTCCAAGTTTTACATGACTGATTGTGGAAAGCTGCTTCTAAATTAACTTGCCCATTTCAAATGCCAAAATGAGTATAAATTATACAGAGGATATTCATAATATTTACATTCAGCCTTTCTAAAATGAAGCCAAAGAAAGAAAACATCCTGATCTAATAACATAGATACAATCATCACCAGTCTGTACAAATATTGGAAACATCATGTTTTAGTCCTCTTTGCTGATTGAAAACCAACCAAACACACCGTGATATTATCCATCAGACCATATTATTAAATAGTAATGTATGAACTGAAATAAGTAGACTCTATTCTTCATTTTAAAGGGGTAGTTTCCATATTGAATATCACATAGTGGTGAGAAAGCAGCAGTCACACATGTTAGAAAGATGCAGAGACAACCAGAAAAGTGGCAGAAATCAGACAAAATTGCCTTGGCTTATGAGTTACTGTCACTTTGAGCGAGACTGTCCATTTTGATTGCATTTTTGACTGGATTTTTAAATACTCTGGCATTTCAGAAGCGATTGAGATCAGCTGCAGCACAAGTAAAAGCCCTGGGTTATTTTAACGGGTGGATCTGATGGTTCGATGGCCATGCGTCCCAGAATTCTCTTAGAGAAGAATTCCATTTCTCTCTTGTGACTGGGAAATGCATTTACTTTCAGAGAAGTTCTAGTGCAAGGGTGGAATGATTGACTTTAATTCATGATGAAGCAGTGCAGTACATACACTATTCCTATAAACACTGTGAAGTGCTATGCTTGTCTTTAAAATGTATTAGTAATAACAAATATTTGTTTTACTGAGAAGAAATGAACTTAACATTTTTTAATTAAAAATTGAATGAGGGTTTGTGGTTTTAAATAAATCATCTTCTACAGGGTATGGCAAAGAGGAACTCCACAAGAAAAACAAAGTATCTAACTTAATACAGAAAAATTAAAAATAATTCATGCAGAAGTATCATAAATTCCATTTTCCATTATTACAAAAGTATGAAGTGCCTTGATACGTTATTGCTGCACCAAGGTAACCCTTCAGAACAGTCTTTTTCCTGTTTTCATTTATATAGAAAAGTCTTCAGTAATGACCGATGCTGTAGTGTGCCCGACTGACAAAGGCACTCAGGAAACTTTGACTCTTCAGCAGTTTAATACATATATTCTAGCTTTGAAAAGGCAGCCCCCGTAACGCTACATATGCAAAGAAGTATCTTCGTGCCAGCCTTTGCAGTGAAAGGAAAGACTCGGGTAGGAGCGGACATACCCCCATACCCTACCAAGATCCGGCTGCGTAGGCAGGGGCACAGGCAGGGCTCTGGCCTCTGTGATGGTGGGACCCTCTTTGAGGAATGAGTACTTTGACAAAATGGGGCAAGAGTGTTTTTGGAAACAGGAGGAGAACTGTAAATTAGGTATATGAGGGAGGTGTTGTCATAGTCTGAAGAGAAGGCAAGGTGTAAGGGAGTAAAGAAGTGTTAGGGCATGACAGGACAAGGGAACTCTCACGCTTCCCTTGAGAAAGCAAGACAGCGGGGGATGCAAATGCCCCCAGCCTGGGAAACACACAGGAGCTGCAGAGCTAGGACCTCACTGAGTTACCGAGATGTGGTGTGGTACCTCCCACTGGAGCGCTCCAATGAATGGATGCATGTTTTTTTCAGGAAAGACAGGCTGGGAAGGTGATGTGGAAGGGTTCTGCTATACACAAAGTAAGGGCTGGACTGCACAGAGCTATCACCACGGAGAAAGCCAGCTGAGAACTTATGCATGAGGTTAGAGAACAGGCCACCATGGGTGGCACAGGCCTTGGCAGGAGAGGACAAGATCAAGGAGGAAATGAAGCCTGTAAACAGCTGGAAGAAGCCTTGCAATCACAGAGATGCTCTCGTGGGAATCTTCAACTGAATGTCCGCTGGAAAGACAATAGAGCTGGGCACAAGCAACCCAGGTGATTTCTACTGTGTGTTAAAGCCAATTTATTGATGCAGGTGAATGAAATACTTCGTTGGAACCATTGCTCACAATCAGTAAAGAAATGGTCAAAAATGTGAAAGTTAAGGACAGCTTTGGCTGCAAAGACCATGAGATAGTGCACTTTAAAGTCCTGTGAGAAATAAGGCAAATACCAGAATCCTAAGTTTGGTCTCCGGAGAGCAGATATCTACCTATACGGGGACCTACTTGGTAGGATGCCATGGACATCACCCTGGAAGACAAAGCAGACCAGAAGAACCAGCTGACCTTCAAGGATGATGACCTCTTCAGAGCACAAGAGTGACCCAACTCAATGTGCTGTAAGTAAAGCAAGCGTTACAGAAATGCAGCATGAATCAACAGGGAACACTGACTGAGCTCAAATGCAAAAAGAGAGAAGTACACAGAGTAAGAAATCGGGACAAATTACCCAGGAGGAACATCGAGTGCTTGCACTGCTTCCATAGAGTGGAAATGCCCCAAGCTCAGGTGGTGTTCAAGCTAACAAATGATACGAAGGGCAACAGAGAGGGTTTCCACAGGTACATTCAAACAGAATAAAGGCTGAGGAGAGTGTGACAAAGCACACGAAGAAGTCTGAGGTGCACTCCCACAGACTCTGCAAGAGGGTTTGAGGAACTGGGAGGGTGAAGGGCAGACCTTACAAGTGTAACCAGTGGCAGAAAGCACGCTACTATGATACAGTCTAATTTTTTTTTCTAGCTTTTATAAATTAATCTTATTTCTCTCACATGTTTTTATATATTAGGATGATTTTATCATAAAAGTGTCCCCGGAGACAAAAGATACCTAGTTTTGGCACAGTCATTCTGTGACCCTAGCCAAGGAATTTAAAGATCCCTGTACAGACCCCCTCTCTGAACAGTACTTCTTTTCCAAACTTCCTCTGCTGTATCAATCTACATTGTATGTTCTTTTGGAAAGGGAGTCTGTAGAGACACAAAAGATACTCTCTAAGCAGCAAATTTTCTCCAATAACCTTTTGTTAATATACCAAACTCTTCCTTGTTAAACTAGATCGGGCTTGCTGTTTCATTGTTGAACATTTCAAACTTCCTTGGGGGTGTATCTACATTCAAAAGCCCCTCTGCCTTACTCTACCAGTCCCCATAAAGCTGTGCAATTTCCAAGTGTGGATGCCACCGTGTACTGCTATAAGTATCTGTAAGCAAGTAACTCAGACAAAAGATGGAAAATAAGACACATCAGAACAAGGCACCTTTAAACTAGCTTGCCTGCACCCATACTAGAGTTTTTTTGGGTGCAATTAATACAGTCTCACAAAACAAAATAGATACTTACTGCAAACTGTACATTTATTACCCAGTTCCTTTAATTTTGGAAATCCTTGCTGTTCTCATACTTTTCCATTATCTCTATTTCCCTCCACCCAGGGTTGTTTAATCTAAGGGCTCTCAAGTCCTGCTGGATGGAAATCCTTTATGTTCCACTCGGTCAACCACAAGGTCCAATACCAAGAGACACCTAGAGCGTACGAGGTACATTGCCCTGGACAACCCGAACAATTTCATTTACTGTGCTCCAACCTCCTGTTACCACAGCTCAGCCTGCCCACGGCAGTGAGCGACTGCTGAAATAAGAGTAACCCACCTCTGCTTTGAAGTAACAAATTGCAGATCAGCTTAAATCATTACAGAGGGAGGGATACAGTCCACTGAAGAGGGTAACAGCTATTTAACTCCTTGAACTCAATCTGCAAGAACACACAAGACTATGGCTATAATTGGTTTGTTTTTCATCGGTCTACTCACCTGCCCTTACCTTTAATAATGAACTTTAACTTCATTCACTCTGCTTGGTCTTCTGCAGGTTTCACAGCATGCATCATCAGACCAATTCTGCACACTGTTCTCTCCCGCTTGCCTCACAACTAACATAAACTGTCTGCATTGTGTATTCAAACTACACATTTGGTTTTAGCGTTACCAGTGATAGAAGGTAGAGATTTCGCTCCCTGTTCAAGCACCTACTTCGGAACCACAACCATGCCATTTTCTATTTAAAACTGTTACCAGGAATTTCAGATTATTGTATTGCTGCCCAGAGGCTGTTGTAAGTCTCCTTTAAATCTATACAAACAATATGTGCTTTCAGATCGTGTCTTTATCTTCTAGGCAACTAGCAAGCTAAAAACATTTTATTCAGAGTGAGGTTTTATTTTTGGAGCCTACATGAACGCTGTAACAAAGAGAGAGGTAAGATAGCTCCTAGATGCCAGTTTGTTCCCCCTTTTTCAGAAACAGACAGTGTATTGCCTCCCCCTCCCCCCTGCCGGAATATTTTCAAGCTTCCAAAGAAATTACAAAATTGATTTGCAAATCCATTTGTCTTGGACTTTCCCTTCTATTCCAATCATTCCCTCAGGGAATTGCCACTGCCTGATGTTGCTTCTGTTTTGTCAGATTTGTCTCTTGCATCTCTCTTTCCTACGAATGGCTGAAACTTAACATTTTCCAGCTTTTCTTAATTGAAGAATTTTTTTTTTTTAATAAAAGGTTCTCTTTTTCTTTCATCCCTTTTATCTCCAAATACATTTAATTGTGGCATATTTTCCCTCATTTCTTTTTTTTAAGAAAAGACAAGAAAAACAGAATTCCAGCTTTTCAAATCAGGAGTTTAAAATTGCTTTAAAAATGCAATTTAAAACAGTAGGTTAGCAAGGGTATCGTAAACAAGGAATCTGTTTCTGAAGAATCTGAACAACTTAAGTTCATGAAATCTTCATAGCCAGATTTTTAGGACAACGTAGGGGAACACAGAGGGGCTAAGGATGCAGAGCTTGGAGAAAGCTTATTCCTTTCCATCTATGTTCTCCACAGGTAAGCATCCCATTTTCTTACATGTTGAATGATGGAAACATGAGAACTCTTTTACTGCTCTGTTTATTAAGCGGTACTACAGTACAGTATCCTCCTCCAAGTTGCTCCAGATCTTCCCACACTTTGTCTATTTTACCCAGACTTTCCAGACAGAAATGTAACAAATTTAATTCGCTATGAGCCAGTAAGCTGAATGGTAACTTCTACTTAGAATCATAGAATAGAATCATAGAATTGTCTAGGTCGGAAAGGACATTTCAGATCATCGAGTCCAACCATCAACCTAACGCTGATAAAACCATCACTAACCACATCGCTAAGCATCACGTCTACCCATTGTTTAGGGATAGCAATTCCACCACTTCCCTGGGCAGCCCATTCCAAGGCTCAAGAACCCTTTCCATGGAAACATTGTTCCTCATCTCCAATCTGAACCTCCCCTGGTGCAACTTGAGGCCATTTCCTCTTGTCCCATCACCTGGGACTTGGGAGAAGAGACCGCCCCCCCCTGGCTACACCCTCCTTTCAGGGAGTTGGAGAGAGCCAGAAGGTCTCCCCTCAGCCTCCTTTTCTCCAGGCGGAACCCCCCCAGCTCCCTCAGCCTCTCCTCACCAGCCTTCTTCTCCAGACCCCTCACCAGCTCCGTTGCCCTTCTCTGGACCCGCTCCAGCCCCTCAAGGTCTCTTTCATGGGAAGGAGCTCAAAACTGGACATGGTATTTGAGGTGGGGCTACCAGTACTTGCTGCTACTGGCGCACTCACACAAGACATCATTTAAACTTGTTCTGAACTTTCAAGCTACATTGGGTGACATTATTTTTTTGTTTTGAAACAATGCCAAGGCAGCTGCCCTACCTCCTAATGCAGTAGATGATCCTGGATTTCTTCCCTGGAAATGACAGAACAATGTAAAGGGGCTTTAACTCCATACATTTTACTGAAAAGCCATGAATACCTCTTTGATACTTGAATTAATACAAGAAAAATAATTACTGAAAGGACATCGAGAAAGGAACTTACTGATTTTAGTTAGGCTGGATGCGCACATGGAAAAGCCCAGTTACAACACCAAGAATGTAGAAGGGAGAAGATGCCAAAACACCCATCTACCCACAGTGTTTCTTGCCTGTGCTTACACCTGTTGACAAACTTTAATTGTATCATCTCCTGTTGTTTTTCAACCTGCCTTGTTCAGTGCATTGGTGATGAACACAGTAAGGCGTCAGATTTATCCTCACAACACTCACGTGAAACACTGTCAATTCCTACTATTCCAGCTGAAAAACAGAGGCCCAGAAAAGGAGGTGACCTGCCCAGTGAAAAAATTAAAGTCAATGACAAGCAGAGGAATTGAGCATCCTCAGGATAACGTACCCGATTGTAATAGAATTGCCTTGTATTACAATTGTTTTACTTCTTGTTCTTCTGTTCAACTCACCACTTCAGTAACACAAATTTTTAAACACTAATATAAATACCATGACTTTGGAAAAAGTATTAGAGCAATATTTCCTTTTGTTGTAGAAAACAAATGCTAAAACAACTCTATCTTTTAATATAACTTCTGTAGTCATTTATCAGTTTACTGATACTTTGTTTTTGAAAAGACAGCTTCTCCAAACTTCTTTGATCATGCAATCCGATCAGTAAAAGATTTTCAAGCATGTCCCCCTATATATATTTATATAGATTTATTTATAAACTATACACAGGTACTACTGTACTAATATTTTATGTGTTACAAAACAGAAACAAAAATAGAAATCAAAAAGTATGAGCTAAAAGATGAAATGAACACTACATAGTTGTGGGTTTTTTCAATATAATAAAATGTATAGAAATATCTTCATCCCACATCCCAGTGCCCTGCCCCGTGCAGCCCCTGAGAGGCACACACCCCGCTTTGGAGATCACTGCTCTAAGGAGCCATTTCAGTCCGTGCTTGAATATCAGCACTGAGACAGATTTATGCAGGGCTATGAAAGTTGCCTGTCACGGGTTGAACAACACAGAACCGACTTTTCTTCTAATGCTGGGGAAAAACTCCACTTTTAGAAGCCTCTAGTGTCTGAATTCATGAAAATATTTACTTTAAAGCCAGCCAGGCTCTGTGGGATTCAAGGTCTCAGTGTTTTCGAGCCAGGTGCAGGGACAAGGAGGAGCAAGGCCTGGGCACTTGACCCAGGCTGGCCAACAGGATTATTTCATACCGTGAACGTCACATTCAATATAAATTAGAAAAGTTTGCTGTGTAGCTCTCTCTCCCTTGATGGCGGCGGGTCCAGAGAACTCCTTGCCCCGGTGCCGGAGCCCTGAGGCCTTCCCTTCCTCCTGAAGCCATCGCGCTGGCAGTGTCCGCCATTTGCTGTCCCTGCTGGCAGTGCACAGCTTCCTGCTGAGAGAATGGGCTGAAGTATAATTCCTGTATCTTATATCAGTATTGGGATTAATACTGGTTCTTTAGTATTATTGTTAATTATTTAGTCTATTAAGTCTATTTATATTTCAACCCTTGTGTTTCCTTGTGTTCCCCGATTCCCCTTTCTGGGTGGGGAGGGGTCATGGGGTGATAGAATAATTGTTGAAATGACAATAAATTGTTATGGGTTTTCTCAAACCATAACATCGCCTAATGTACTTATTGTTTAGGTTTGCTTTTCCTACCTCTGCACTCAGTTTCCAAAAGGGCTCACTAGAAGGCTAAAGGCTGCCTATGGGGAAAAAAAAAGACAGTATGTGTGGAGCAAGCAAGGGTCTGTATGTGTAATTGCAGTTTTTAGATTGGCTGTCACAGTGTGCAGAAAGAATCAGTTCTGATATGATCGAGCCTATCTTGTCAGGAAGGCGAAGGATGGTCTGGTTGTAGCATACTACTGATACACAACCTTGTAAGGCAGTCCTTTGAGAGGCATCAGGGCAGGAAAAAAAAGCTCAGACACATTAGAACAAATCAGAGAAAGAGCAGTTACGTCCAAAAGAAAGAAACAGAAGCTTTTAATGTAATGCCTATGGGATTATTTTTTTCCTACCTAGACAGGCAACAGTGTCAAACATATGTCAAAGGCAAGAATACACGGAAGTGAAACCAGGATGTTTCGGGAGGTAAAAGGGCTGTGGAGCTTGTATTCTCCAAGCAGTCCAGGTGGTATTCCTGGGAACTGAGGAGGGGGTGGGATGGATACTCCGCCAGCTGTAAAACATGCCAGGCAGGTCTCCAGGACTGACAGAATTCAGCTCCTGCTGATTACAAATTTAAAATCTACATCCTTGTTAAGACAGACACAGGTGACATTTGCTTAACCTCTACTAGGAGAGATCAAAGTGCTCTTTGAGCACACAGAGAGTAAGTCAAGGCCAAGTTCTGAGCTATGCTGAATACTTTCTGTGCCAGACATCAGGATACAAATTATGCCTGAGATGAGCATGGAGTTGAATCAGCCGTAGCCGTCATCCCCTTACATAATGAGGATGAAACGCAATTTAATATTGTGAGGCAGTGCTCACTGCTTCCCCACAGCGAAGCGGCAGAGGGGAGGGAATGAAGAGGAGAGCCCTTCCACAATCTCCAGTTCAGCCTTTGCTGCTGGGGCAAGCAATCTGAAGCTTTTGCTGGGACCCCAGCTGAGACTGAGAACATGGAGCAATGCAAAAAATAAAACTACCAGTACGCTGTACAGTTTTTCATGCAATAAAAGCCACGTAATGGAATATAAAATAAAAGATAAGGGGTGGGAAAATACCTGAGTTTCTCTCTTGAAGGATTTATCTTCAAGGAGTCCTTAATTAGGCAGGATCTAAATACTAAAAAAAAAAAAAACCAGTTCAAGGTGCTTCATTTGTATAGATTGTGGGTTTTTTTAAGATATTGATTTAATCAGGCACTATTGAACCATATTTAGAAGATAAGTGAAAGCCTCTAAAGACTTATTTATTGACACCATATGGCAGTTCTCAAAAGTGATGTTCAAATTACGTATAATGAACCACATAAAAAAGGAGGATGCACCATAAAAAGGACCCCCAAATAAACACGATGCAATTGTTGAAGGATTTAAGTTTTAATACGGAATTTTAGAATCTCTTTCAGAGATGAGGTGCCCTGCAGCTAACTGACAATATTTGGGGTAGGGCTTGTATTACATGATGCAGCTGCCAAAAGCAAATTTTTTCTGATGGATGAAGAAACAATTCAGGCAGGAATAGACAGAGAAGATGAGTCAGGGAGACAGGAGAATCTGAAAGAGAACAGCAAGGCAGAAAAACACGCTGCTCACGTTCTCCCTACAGTAAACGCATCTCTCACCTTAAAAGTATCTGTTCAGACACCAACCTGCAGTTACCAGTTTTGATACATGATACTTGACTACAATTTTCATGAAATAAACGCAAAGTCTGGTGTACGTCTGGTGATTCCTCCACCACCACTGAGGTGGTCCTCTGGTGTGAATTTGATTTCATTTTTGCTGAATTTTCCTTCTGTGTTTCTCACAGAATACGAATAGCTCAGAGTATCTATAGAAAGAATCAAACCAAAAGTACGTACTACACAAAAAAAA